>JAYRCO010000059.1:0-57449 GCA_037042815.1 Ceratobasidium papillatum
GATTGAATAAACCGTAATCCACATATCAAATGACCGTCCGAGAGGTTGCGAGAGCGAGTGGCTAGCAAAAAAGGATGTGGCTCGGATAGTATCGTTTAGAACCCGTTTAGCTTAGCTTAGGATAGCTTTAGCGCTTACGGGAAGTCATCCATTTACCTAAGTAATACGGGTATACGTACTCTATAGGACCAAAAGATCCTGTTTTTGTTACAGTATCGCAGCTCCGACTCCAGTACGACTGACAGGCGATTGACAGATGGATCAAATCTCGATACGAGTTTGATACCAGGTCTAACCCAGTTGATGCAACTACAAGCCGAAGGCAGATACAAACTTAGCTCTTGGTGCTCAGCAAACTCGGAAGAAGTTTGGTTTTTTTCTGCCATTTTTTCTTGATTTCTACATGCACCAGTATGCGTGCGTCTAGCAAGTCTAAAGAGTCGTACGTGGACGTTTGTGTATATATTTGATGGATGTTTCTATCACCTGTCGATCTGTCAGCTCGTGGAGCCGGAGCTGTGCTGACGCGGAGTGCACAAAACTCTGAAAACGACTGTAATTCAGTCCATGCTTGCAAAAGGGGCCCTTTGAACGCTCCCAAAAACCAGGACATTGGGGGTTCACGGAGGCGCGCGGTTAGCCCATATGTGCGAAATATACACGTGACTCTGGGTCTCATTCTGCAGTTAGCCACGACCTCCACTAGCGAACAAGAATTAATCATTCGTCGGCAATATGTTGCCCCACAAGGCCCTCGGAATAAAAGAAATACGTGATATAGTATGCTCGCATGCCGATTACTCTGGTACTGTGTCCCTCTTGCTCACTTCCTGGGCCTTTTTCTACTCGGCGGTTCCGTTTGTCTGGGGAACTTGCGTTGAAGCACAAAACGTACTCAAGCTAGTTCCGGGAACTTCATACTATAGATCCATGTCAGATGATGGTGATATTGCGCATAGAATACAGGTGACGCTTCTCCCACTCAATGCATCATCAGCTGATATTTGATTCTGTAGCTCAAAATTCCAGCCTCAGCATCCAACGATTATTTCGAACGACTCAATCTTTACGCACCATACGTGAAGTCAATAGACTACTATATCATTGATTGTTCCAATGGCGTCGATAAGCTTCCGCTAGGCTACTGTCTGAACGAATACAAACGTCAACTGCGAGCGCTCGGTCGAACTTGCTTATTACCGAATCTCACTCACATTACTGTGGGCAGCTGTTTTCAAGGTCAAACCTTGTACCACACTTATGAAATGCAGCTGCTTGATCTATTTATATCTCCATCTCTGGCTACATTCGAGGTAGATGAACACATCTGTGTTCGCGACCTCGGTAGAACACAACGTTTCCTCGAATTCATCCGCACTCGAATTCTTCCGGTTTGTCCTAATCTGAGCCGAATGTCTTTATTTTACGCAGACGACCAGGCCGAAATATACGATGACCCTGTCTCTTTCAAATCATTCAAACTATTTCCTGCTTCGGCCCACCTAAAGTCTCTCAAGTGCTCTCCTGTCATTCTAGGCACTGAGGCCCTTTGCTGGATTGCAAAGTTACCCAACCTCAACCAACTTGAGATAGAAGACCTTGAAGAGGAGTTCAATTGCCCTTCACTCAGGAACACTACGTTTCCTAGTTCGGCTTTCCCCAGCCTCCGCTCGTTAAGCTTGGTGTCATCAAGTATTGAGCCTATTATAGATATCTGGAGCACACCGATGGTATCTCGGCTTACCGAGGTAGCATTGTCTACACATTCAAAAGATCTTGAGAAAATCCATGCACTCATCAATCTTATCAACTCTCGTAGCTCGGAGCTGGTCGTATTGCGCCTCATGTGTGCTCCATACCAATCAAGAAAAACGCTGTTTCCTGAAGAATTTGGTACCACTCCACAACCAGCTCTTGTGGAGTTGGAGATCACAGATATAGAGCTTGGCGGTTCAGGCCCCATGCGTTCGATTGGCTTTCTGTGGCCTCACCTACAAAGGCTGAACCTTGGCAAATATCAACCTCTGCTTGACGACCTGATTGTCCTTCCTTTAACCTTGCCTGAGCTTAAGCGCCTTGTCATTGAGCTTCCACCAGAGTTTGAAAGACACTCTCATATCTCAATTCCACCGGGATCACCTCCCGTTTCAATCCTTACCCTTTGTGCCCGACTCCACTCCATAACCCCCGAGTCACAGTCCACTGAGACAATTATAAGCATAGCACGGTATGTCAACCAGTGGCATGGCATGTCCTGGCTAAGAATCCTCCCTAAATTAGGCTTCTTGCGCGATGGTGGCCAAAGATGCAAATTGAAATAGGCCGTAGGTCGTCCATTAGGAAGAAGTGCCAAGGAGCATACGAGATACTCAACCAGAAGATACTTGAATTTTCTACCAAATAACTTCTTTTCTTGGGAGTTGTCTCGCTACCTTGCTGTATGTCTTGTTTATGAGTTATGTGTTCAAATGGAAGCAGAGCCCAACCAAGTATTGTGCTCCAACCAAGAGTACGTCTGAACAAACGATACACGGCACGTCTTAGGAGCATATCACTCGTTGAAACTAGAGAAGAACGCAACCACATCTGACTTTGGCTACCGGATTGTACGTTCCGAAAAGACAAGCAAGTTGTACATCATGACAATGATCATATAAAGGTGTGTGTACGTATTTAGGTCAACGATTGTCTTAGAAACGATTATCTTCTTGAATTCAAGTGATGTTCTGGCCCTTGAATTCCTTCTCGGTCTCCTTTTGTGGTGATTGTTGCACCTTAATAGGAGCGACTCCTTAGTATTGTATATTTGGAAGTCCAGCCGATTAAGATGTAAATTCCATAGGGCAGGGATATCATTCATGACACCGTCTGACACCAGTACATGTAGGGACACATCAGCTTCACGCTGAAACAAAAAACATCACGACCATTCAAGTTGGACGTAGCTGAGCATGTAACCACCCAACCGCAGCCAACGGCCCGGCCCTCCTCACAACCTCGTCTACCTGATCCTTATATACGTCCAGCGTATCCGCAATCGACAACTTTGGATCTAGGCTCCCAAACTGCACACGGGTTCCGCGAATCGCCATCGGGTCGTATGAAACCATAAACTGAACTATGGGTGGTACGCCGCCCCTGGAAGGAATTGGAAACTGAAGTAAGACCGAGGGTGGTGTTGCTCCGATGGAGAGAGTTATTTGCGTTGGGATTGAAAGGAATTTGCCTGTTGTAGATTCGGTTGGTGCGTATATGACTGCTGGAGCACTAGGTACATACCTGATTGCAGGTTTGGCATTCCTTGGGGTTCGGGTGCGTCCATCTTTGGCAGACTTTCAGACCATTCGTGTGATATAATCATATTATTCAACCAGCATTGTTCTCGAACAATCTAGTCGAGCTTGCATGAGCACGAGTAGAATGTTTACTGCAGTAGAAACTGACCTCCAACGTGGTCCAGACCTCAGCCATGTTCCGTAATCGCACTCGTCCCAGCGTAAAGCCAGACTCGGAAGGCAGTCGGAGCGTAAATTGTACAGGAGGATACTTTTGCGAAGGCGACGTCTGAAAAAAAAACAGTTCATAAGTCATATAGTTGACCCATATCGCGAGACAATAAACCTGAACTGCGTAAAGCTGTTGAGCGACCGACATAACTGGGCGTTGTAACTATTGTCAAGCTCGTAAGGAAATCGACGAAGAAGCAAGAACAAGTCTATCTTACCAACATATTGACCCATCCCCGACTTTCGTCGTTCATTAATCCCATCCCCAGATTCAAGAAACCCATCCCAGAAAGTGCAACATCCACGTCAGCAATATGACCCAAGGCCTGAACCAAGGCCTGCATAGCACTCCTCCTCATCACGAGTCCCTTGGCTCCGAAATCCAACACCCATGCACTGCTACCTCCAGGAATGGGAAAGTCATGCGCAAGCGACGAGATCGGCGTATTGTCGAGTAGCGAGAATTGAGGTGGGCGAGGTGGAGAAGGATGAATAGACCCGTAGTCCAATTGATTGCACGGGGATAGAATAAGGTTACACGTGGTGATTCCGAGAGGAGTAGGATGTTGAGTCATAAAACGGCGAAGAAGGGTTATGGGCACGTCGATGTTTGGCTGTGGCTCGGATGTGGGTGGTTCTGGTTGCAATACTGATACTTTGAGGAGACTGAGATATATGAGGGGTGGCATGCCAATCAGAAAAGATATGCTTGGTGAGTTCAGGTTGACTAATGGGAGCCCATGAGCTCGTCGTAGGAACACATCCAGCGGCGCCTTTTCGGTTTTCAGTTGACTGCATCACAACTTCATAAGTAGAGCGAATACTAGAAAATGAATAGGCGTACCTGCAAAGCCCCGCGGCCTCTTTGCACCCCAGGTCGACGATCTTTGGTGAAAGCACTCCCACTTCTGCAAACCACCGAGCACCTGTGTCTCCGGTCTCGGCCTCTCGGGCTGCTTGGGCATCTAGCGACATGATGTATCGTATGTGCTCAATGACACGCATAGCCAGTTGAGCAGCTTTCTGGGCATCTGCGTCCTCACGCAAAACCTCGTCTATGTACGCAGTAATCCCCGAGCCTAGAAGTTTCTCGACGGTTGTCAAAGGCTGTGTTACTGGTGCAGCTTCAGAAGAAGTTGGGTACGACGACTTTAACGAGACAAGCGCGATGATCGGAACCTCAACCTCGGGTCCAGATTTTTGGAACAGCAAATCAAGGACAACGGCTGAGCCAGCACAAGTAATCGAATTCTGTCCATTTTCGATGCTCTGGTACACCTCCATCTTGGCATCTTTTCCCCATCGTTCGATACTCGACAATATAAAGTCGGGTCGGCGCACTGGATCGAGGGGAATATCTTCGACCCAGTGTTCAGCTTGATGTTGCAAAAGTTCGATTGCGTGTCGATTTAAATCTTGTCGCTGTCGTGAGTTTTTCAAGTGGGACCAGAACCGAGGTAAATATGGACACGTACCTCGAAAACAATTTGATCATGGTTAGCTTGCTCTCGAAGTAGAGATATGACTTTTGAGTCATTGACTGAAGTCATGGTGACCAACGCATTAGAAATGGACTGGGTGACGTCGAGGATCTCCTTGAGAAATGGTTGAGAAGGCGATTTTGTTGCGTAAGTATGCATGTCCTGAGGCTCGGATGACGGAAATGCCGCCCCGACGCGTAACAAAAGTTCGTCGATAGCTGCCATGACAGTGGTATTTCTAGGAACAGTGTTTTTTTGCGACATGGTTGTCGGTTCAACCAGATCAGTTTCCGGTGCACAAGGTTCGGTCACAAGATGTTTTGATAGTCCGTCCTTTAGGGATCAACGATTGTCCAACTGCAGATGAAAAGCTCCAGTGCGTGGAGGTTCGGTACAAGGCGCTTCATCAGTCTGACCAACGCTGACCTAAGCTTTACAGTACCACAAGCCTCAGATCGGCCCATTGCATCCGGACCCCTTTCAATCCTCAGTGAGCTCGTCGCTGTAACACGCTTCCTCGCCACCCAAAATGTCGGAGTCTATGCGCTATGTTGGATCTCTTGCCGGCCACAAGGGTAATTGAGCATATAGCTCTCGAAAGTCAGGGTTACTGACGGAGAATTTATAGGTTGGGTCACCGCAATTGCGACTTCAAGCGAATCGCCCGATACCATCCTGACCGCGTCCCGTGGTCAGTACATGCTCTCTTGAATGTGCTTGAACCTGACATATTCTGGTAGACAAGACTATCATTGTCTGGCAACTCACCCGTGACGACTCCCAGTACGGCTACCCCAAGCGCATTCTCCACGGCCACAACCACTTCGTCTCTGACATCGTCATCTCCTCCGACGGCCAGTTTGCACTCTCCTCTTCTTGGGACCACACTCTCCGCCTGTGGGACCTCAACACCGGCCTGACCACCCGCCGCTTTATCGGCCACACCTCCGATGTCCTGTCTGTCAGCTTTAGCGCCGACAACAGGCAGATCGTTTCCGGCAGCCGTGACCGCACAATCAAGCTCTGGAATACTCTGGGAGAGTGTAAATTTGATATCAAAGATGAGGGTCACACCGAGTGGTGAGTATTTCGACAAATGCCGAAAAGGAGCATGCTAATTATTGCATACAGGGTTTCGTGCGTACGCTTTAGCCCCAACGCGCTAAACCCGGTCATCGTATCTTGTGGATGGGACAAGGTCGTAAAGGTGCGTTCAGCTGCTAGAATTTAATCTCTCACCTCCCTCCCATCGAATGATGCCACACATATATTTGCTACTTTAGAGAGCCATCGCGCTCTGTGAAACAAGAAATTATCACCAAGATCTCTGACGCTCCTTCCCCCTTCAATTCCTTTCTCCCAAATTATGCTGACATTTAGCTGACCTAATTGTTCAGGTCTGGGAGCTCTCCAAGTGCAAGCTCCGCACGAACCACTACGGCCACACGGGCTACATCAACTCCATCTCCGTTTCTCCCGACGGTTCCCTCGCCGCTTCTGGAGGCAAGGACGGCATTACCATGCTTTGGGATCTCAACGACGGAAAGCACCTATACTCGCTCGACGCATCTGATGTCGTCAACGCGCTCGTCTTCAGCCCGAACAGGTACTGGCTCTGCGCTGCGACCGCGAGCTGCATCAAGATCTTCGATTTGGAGAGCAAGTGAGCCTTGTCTTTGCATCCTTACATCGGATTCGTACTAATCGGCTTTCATAGATCGATCGTCGACGAGCTCAAGCCCGAGTACGCTAGCACTGGAAAGACCGGCCGGGAACCTGAGTGTGTGTCCCTTGCCTGGTCTGCAGACGGCCAGACCTTGTTCGGTGGATTCTCTGATGATTTCGTGCGCGTGTGGACCGTCAGCTCGTAGAGAGCGCGGCTGGTCTGCGTGTGAGGATGGCTGTATCTTGTGTAGTACTGTATATTTGTTACGGTTCAAAATGGCATTTCGATTAGCCTTGTGTTGGGTGCTAAATCTCAAAAAATAAGGACCAAGAGGGGTGGATCATTTTTGGTAACCCAGAGGAGTGGTACCGCCCAGCGCATGGAAAGAAGGACAGGGCGGCAAACAGGCAATGTTCGAACTTCCACCACAACAGCTGGGAGAAATAATCGTATTGTGACAACTCAGCCTGTTGATTTATCCAAGTGTAATTTGTCTTGTTGATCTGAGAGCGTCCTTGCTGGATCACAACATTGCCCCATCGCTTATTCGACGAGCTACAAAACCACAACCACAATGCCGCATATCTGGAATGAGTGGGAGCAGCTAACAAGGACGAAGAACAGCTCTAGGTAGGGCCATACTAAGCTTAAAGCCGATGGTTCTGGTGAATAGTTGTGGCTCCTGGTATCAAAAACCGGCGATCAAATCTAGACCCTGAGACGGCGCGACTTGTTGTCACATCGTCAACCCCCTGGTTATATCCTCCGAATCATGCAGGTAGGCCAGAAAAGCTACGGCGCAGCAGCGAAAACTGATCAAATCTTATAATAGATGGATAAATGCGCTGTAATTATGACGAACAGGCAGGTTGGGGAAAAAAGCTCCCCGCGAGCGTGACGTAGGTACGGAGGTCTTTTTATTCATTCATAGACCTAAGCCTAGAAAATTCCTGCTGACCAAAATAATGATAGGAGGTGAACGGAATACATAAACTCAGGACCAACTAGATTTTCCCTCAAATCGAACTGTTACCGTCCCCCCACTGCACCCAAACCTTTGCACCCAGTATCACTTTGATCCCCCTCTCCCCCTTACCCTACCATGTCTTCTAATATCATCCTCGTCACACTCGTGGCTTCCCTCACTTTTAGTGTGGTGGCTCGGAGTGCTACCCTGAGCGTTGTGTTCTTCTTCCTCGATCACCCTACTGCTCTTGCGTTCTTCGTTCTACTCTTGTGCCTCTTCGTACCTGCGTAAGCCACCACTCATATCTACTTTGTACCTCCAATGCTGATAACCCCTGAACAGTAATGATGGTCACGCCTGCTCGCAGGTTGACGCATCTGGCCGCCTCATTGCCTGTTATCCGGACCCCGAGTGCAAGTATGTCGGTCGTTTGTGTCAATTGGCTGGCCGTCGTCGACAGCTTCAACAACTTCGCCATCGCTTGGAGCCCGTCATCAGGTCGCTCATCAAGGTCACCCAAGCCATCATTTGTGGAACTCGGTCATGGGTGCTTTTCCTCTATAGGTTTATGCGCAAAGGCACGTACCTAGTCCTATTCGCGTGTGCTTAGGTTCTTGACTAATATCTTTCTTCATTGTAGGCGCTCCTATACTTACTTCAGCCGCTGTGTCTATTATACGACTGGCGTTTACGTCTGCTGAAACTCGCCGTGTGGCGCTTGAAATTGGCGCAGCTGGTCTTTTGGGATACATCTTGAGCCACGCCCTGGTCCATGAGATTATGCTCATCCTCGTCGCCACTGGTGCCGGATGGATATACCGCAAGTTATTGTGGGAATACGTTATGAATAGTAGCCCAGGTATGAATTTGTACCCAACTCCTTGATAGACCGTAATCTAACTGAGTGTCTGAAGTTATGAGTTACACCAAATGCCGCCAAGAAGAGACGGAACTCGAGTCTCGCCGTATTCTTCAACGAGCTCGTCGTCTTCGTATGAAGAAGGAGAAAGTGCGTCTCTCTCCGTACACGTTCCGATTTGCCTGCTGACTGATTTGGCGTTAGGAACCAAAGGTTGATAATCAAGCTCAGCCGGCGGTAAGTGCCGCCGATCCGCCGGCTCAGCTCGCCGATGCCTCTCGCGCGCTCGTCCCCCGCACAGCCTTTTGCTCGTCCGACAAGGCTCGCAACGGCGAGAACCACGCTATCAAAATTCAAAATTCCCCCGATACTTCTGTTTCCCCCACTACTCTCATCACCCCCTCCACATCGATCACTTCCCCCACCACCTCTACCTCCACAACTTCTGTTCACTCGGCGGATGACAGCAAGCGTGAAAATTTAGGAGACGCCACCAAGCCGACTGCCCCTGCATCTGTCATCAAATCGAAGGTAATGCCAAGTATTGTGATTTTTTCTTTTATCAAGCTGAGTCTATTTATTTCAGGGGACTGAAAAGGCGAAGAAGCGCGAGGTTATAGGGAAAGCCACTCCCAAGGGTCATCCCGGCCCGGACATCTCTCACAAGGTAAGCCTATTTATAATTTGGATACGAATTTGCGCTTATAATGAGAGTGATAGGCTCCCGTGTCCTTCGCGAGCCGTTCCCCGGTTAACGATGTGGTTCCTTGCCGGCAAGACATCGCTCCTTTGGTACCTAGCAGTGCCGTCAATTCTCTACCTCGGGTCAGCCTCTCGGGAACGTCGAATACTCCGGCCTCTTCTTTAACCGACTCCGCGGCTACCAACGCGGCCCTCCCTGTTCAACATCCCATCGTCTCAACCCCTAAGAAGGTTCAAGATACTCAGGCCCCACTCAAGGTGAGCCTTTCGAGCAACATCGCCGCGCATATATACTTAACTCCATTTATCTGATTACACAGCCTGTTCACAAATACAGGTACGGAGAACTGGTTCTTCAACCCGAACCAGCGTCCAAGGTATGTGTTTCACGATGTTCACTAAGCATCCATAATTCAGATTAATGACATTGTCGGGTTTAAAGAGCTCAAAATGCGGGGTCGTTCAAAAGAGTGTCACGGCCTTCGAGACAGTCTCTCCCGGTCTACAAGCAAGTACTAGCTTGTCCGACGCAACCGCCCCTCTAGCTTCTTTGGCTCCAACCGATCTCCCCGCTCCAACTGCCTGCCCTGCCCTGCACGCGTCCAACGGCCCAACGGACCTCAATATGGTGGCCCACACTCCTACTCCCGCAATGGCTGCGCCGGCTCTTCCTACCCCTACGACGACTTTCGATCCCCATGCTGGCGACTTGACTGCGCTCGCTCAAACCTTGGCGTTGACTTCAATCATCTCTTCGCTCCAGAACGTCCGACATCGCTTGACCAGCCCTATGGTCAAGCATGTACTCTCCCCGTCGTCATCTCACTTCAAGGCCTCCCTCGCCGTGCGCATGTATGCGCCAGTCCGGCGTTTCCGGGTTGACGACGCAGCCCTCAGTACTCGAAAGGCTCAGGCTAACCTGAAGAAGAAATATGCGGTGACGAAGACAAAGTTGGCTGAGCGGTCGATGCGCGCCTTGAGCGCAGCTCCCGTTCAATTGCCAGTGATGTCAACTGAACCAAGTGTTTTCGCTTCAGCACAGTCTCAGCCAGTCGCTGTACATGAGCTGCCGACGTCTGTTCCCGCGTCAATTGGACTGGGGGATGAGTGTGATGACATGGAAGAGTCGGACGACGAGGATTTTATGGAACATATGCTCCAGATGATCGAGTCTGCTGTTCCAATGGACTTCGAGTACACGGAGCCCGCCCCAGCAGAGATTGCTCCAGAACCCTCCTCTTCTGACGATGAGCAGTCTCCGGTATCGTCAAACAACGGCAACAGCGAAGGGTCGGCGACCAACGGGACATCTGCATCAGGTGACGAGCCATCGCCGCCAATCCAGCCCAGTCTGACAGTGTCCCCGCCGGTGGGCGAATCGTCTGAACCTGCGGCCGAAGCCTCCCCGCCCAACGTCGCAATTCCAGCGCCCACTCCCGAATCGCCTGCGCCAGTCGCCAAACCGTCCATATCTGAGGCCGAGCCACCTGCACCTGTGGCTAGAACCCCTGTACCTGAGGTTGCTCGGTTGGACGAGCATGCAGCGGCTGACCAGAGGGAGCATCGCTGCGTGAAGAGGGATCGAGATGGGGTCGCAGAAGTCGATCAAGCCGAGACCCGTAGGGTACGAAGGCGAGTTGGGCCTCCTGTTGTGGGTGGGTTGGCTGGCAATGGCACGACTGCGCTGGTGAACCAGCCGGCCCCGTCAATCGGGCCCACCGCGACGCCATCCTCCGCAGCGGCTGAGGCGCTGTTGCCTTCGGCTCAGTCGCCTGGGCAGGTCACAGAAGCTCCTGTTCCGGTAATTGCTCAACCAGCCGAGTGCAAGGAGCCTGAGCAACCGGAGCAACGTCGTTCGAAGAGGGACCGAGACGGAATTTCGGAGATCGAGCAAGTTCTTGGTCGTCGAACACGGAGGCGAATCGTCCCGTCGGTCATTACGATCGCGGGTGAGTTGGCTGCCAATGGTGCGTCTACATGTTATAATTTTTTGTTGTTGTCTTTTCATTCTGATAGTGCCATCGCCTGTAGCCGAACCATCGGTGCCCGCGGCCGAGAATACCGCGCCTGGAGTCGTTGCTCCGGTGGTCGTCCCAGCCACACCTGCTATCTCCACCGCCGCCATCCCCTCTCCCCGAGCCGCCAGTGCTCCCGAGCTGGTGGAGGTGTTACCCGCCATCGTCCCTCGCCCTCAGGAGATGCCCCGACTCCCAACCAAGCCACCCATAGGCGCCTTAGCTACCCGGCCGTACTACATTCAACCAACGGCCCCTACGCTTCAATCCGCCGGCTACACCGGGCCCTCTTGGACAACGGCTGTCGACAGGCGCGCAGCTCCATCTGTACCGCCTCGGCCTATCTCGACGACGATGGTTGGTGAATGGTTCCCCAAGACGAAGAAGTACACGCCAGTAGCTGTACCTCAACCTGCGGGACTATCCTCGGCTGACGCCGCGGGTCCTTCGCGGACAGGCGTGGCGTCCTCACCCGACCCATTCCTGGCCGCTTTGGGTCTGAAGACTGGCCCAACGGTGATTGATAGGTCGACTGGATATGCGTCTCGCGGGTAGATGGGGAATAGGTCGAGGAGAAGTGCAAGGAGAAGGATACGATGCGTAGCGGCGGAAATGGACATTAATCGCTGGAAGTTGAAGAGTGGGAACCGGAGGCGAAGTTGTGGGATAGGAGATAGGTGTGTTAGCTGCTGCTTCGGACTCAAATGAATTTGTTCTCGTTTCTCGGTTCTCGATTGAATGTCTCTTGTTTCTCTTTGATTATCTAGTTTGGACTGGACTGCCTGGATTGGACTGGCTTGTTATTTCTTTGTTTCTGATTTTTATTCGTTATGTTGCTTGTCACTACTGTGTCTTCTCGTCTCCGTCCCGATCTTTTCGATTTCACGTTTGTATTCGTGTCTCGTTATTCCTCTGTATTAGTAGAAAGTAAAATATCTGTTCTCCCGCTGGGCGGGGTAATTCTCGATTGACCGTAAGCACATTGAGTCAAGCTCCCGAATATCAGCGCATAATATACACATACATCAGTAGTTCTGTCTTCAAAAACGTCTTCCTTTTTCAGTTTCAGTTAGACTTTCCAATTCAACGCCTTTTGATAGGCTATTTAGGGATTTTAGAGAGCATCCAAACATTGAGAGGGATTATGCAACGCATATATTAAGGTTAAGCTCCAGCGCTGCCTCGACAGAGACTCTCGCCTGAACTCTCGTAGTGCAAATGCAGCTGGTCTGGACCACATCAATGTGAGTTCATGTTTGTGACAAAGGGGCCAGGGCTCTGATGTAATTGCTAAGCGCCAATGATCAGGCGACGTGGTCATGGAAAGCTCTTTGGGCTTAGCTGCTCCCACCTCCCACCATCAGGTCTCCTTGGCCGTCACTTTTCCATTAAATTAAATACTTTGAGGTATGCCACATAGCCACGAGCGTATACCTTTGCTAATATCCAATCTGTCGCTAGCTCGAAAATACCTTCAACATGGACTTTGAACCTTTGCTCCAGTTCCTGCAACCTCATCTGCCGCCTATTGCGTTCCATCTGCTCCTCAAACTTGCCTCGTCGATCTCCTCGACAATAAATACTCTTGCTTTTGCTCTGACGAACCCGACGGACCCCGAAGCAACCGATGCATTAAAGTCACTTGTGCCCTCACTTCTATCCGTCCTTGCACTCTACTTCACCGTCATGTCGGTCTACCGAACGGTCAGAAGTACATTCCGCCTTGTGTTCTTTATTGTCAAATGGGTCGGAATTCTTGGTGCTTTGGGCATGGGCGTTACGTATTTAATGAATGGAGGCAATCGTGACGATTTTAGTGACTTGGCTGCTCAATTCAACAAGTTCGAATCTGCAGCGAAGAACTACGCCACCAAGCCAACCGAAGGAAAGACTGGGTCCAGAAGTATTTGGGACCGGTTCGACGCGCGGGAACGCCAGGATGGTGATGGAGGAAAGCTGTGGTGGCAGAAGGACAAGGAAGCTCCATCTACAATCAAGGCCTCGGCCATGAGCTTCGTGATGGAGCAGGTTGGAAACTACAAATGGGCGATGGATGCTTTACTAGATACTACCAACGAAGATGTGGCCTCCAAAAATAAGGCTGAGCGAACCAAGCCCAAGCCCAAGCCCAAGCCCAAGCCTCGTACGAACTCGAAGAGCAAGACCGGCCAGCGTGTCCGATAATCCCACGAAAACACCCCAACCTTCTTTGGCTAATAGTGCGTTGAATCTTGTGATTTGTCCCGTCTAAACGCTTAATCTGGTTTGGCAGATCCTCTTTGTATACGTTCGTGCTGCCCTTGTATGACTTTGTCTTTGCTTTGATACATTGATGTTCTTCTTGAAATGTGACACTTTATGGAACTATATTAGACCCTCGTTCATGAACCCTAATTGTTTCTTATATTCGCTGTTGCTGTCAGACTTTTAGAGGTATTTCAGTGAAGCAAGCGCGCCACATCCACGCATGGAATTTGAAACTCGATGTGGCGCAAACGTCAGCATTACCCGAACAATAGATGGCCATGTCTGTGTCAAACCGAGCTCCCAGACAACCATCACAAGTCTGCACATACGTAACATACGACACATTCTTAGGGTCTAACATGGGCCGGCCTTGCCACGGTCTCACCCGGGCACTACCCGTGGGTGTAAAGTGGGTCAGAAGACGGGTAACCCGGGTGAATTTGAAATCATACCCGCGAGCGCTGGATAGTCCCGGGTGGTTCTCATAGGCATGACTAATCACTCCAGTCTCATATCTGCTCAGTCGGCGTCGCGCGAAGAAGACTCGATTAAACAATACCTGTCAGACAAAGTGGTATCCAACAATGTGATTGCATGACATGATGGGCTGATTATATATTGTACAAATCAACTAACACACTACCCTCGAGTCTTCAACATGGCACTAGATTCTAGAATATCTAACTACACAAGGTACGTACTCCGGGTTCCTATATTCTGATTCGAGACTCAAACTAATATTTGTAACTTCATCTATGGATGTTGGGCGTGCATTTTTGGGAGAGCGATTGATGGACAACAGCCTGCATTCCCGAACATTCCAGGCCAAAATGGCAGTGGGTTCGTGGGTAGGGATATCTTCGCCCCCAGAACCCACCGCTGCGATAGCAGCTGTTCAGGCAACAATGTAGTTTAGTACTCATTTGTTATATATTTGTATGAATCATCATATTTGTCAGCCTGTGCGGGTGAGCTCCAAACGGGAGGCAGCTACACGGGTAACTTACCAATCTACCCGCAAACCACCCGGGCTGGTGGCGTACCCGCGGGTTAGTGACCCGGGGCATATCCGGGTTACCCATGTTAGACTCTACACATTCTTCTTTTCTCTGTTGTTCCGTGGTCTAGCTAGCTGCGTGATTTATACAATCTCTGCGGTCGACCTCCCCCCAACCCAACCCAACCAGCTAGAGGCCTGTGACATCTTATCAATGGCACCTTCCGAACTGTCTCTCAAAATTCAAGGTGCAAGGGGACAGGTAGATATGGTGGGGGTTTTGGTCAAATACCTGAAACTACCTGGTAAGCTTCGAAACTAGTAGCTCCTTGGATTACGGGTATTAAGCCTCAGTTTGTGGCATTCAATAGATCCTACCAAAAGGAAAGGCCTTCGACAATTTGCAGTCAATTTCTCTTCGAACAATCAGAGAATCAATAATTGTTATGATGCTCATCGCCAACCGCCGCACACCGACTGGGGTGTTTTAGGCGCCATCGTCAATCTATGGGCGAAACTCGGGGTGGATACAGTCCTTCGAGATAAACTTTTTGCAAACGGTTGGCTTTGTTTTCTCTTACACCGAAGGCGTAGCTTATGTGTGCTTGTTTAGGAATGTTAGATCGAATGATTCCGCTACTCAACGAAGGAGACAAGCAAATCAGCACATCTGTCCTTTTCGCACTCTCAAATCTGACTCACCATGGAGGTAAAGAAGCTCGCAAAACCATTGCAGAACTCACGACTCCTATGCTTATCGATCTCATTGCTGATCCTGAGTGTTCTCCTCGGTTCGCGGAACTGAGTATCGCTATCCTTTCTCATGCCTTAGGGCCTACCGTTGCGGATACTGTCAATAACCATCATGCTGGAGAGAAAGCCATCATACCAGAAATCCTACGCAACATAGACGCAGAGCGCACTTGCCACGCGATTGGAGCTATCATTCGCCGGCTCGACGTCGATACCGAGGCTGTTGATCATGCGATTCACCTCCTAAGAGGCCTGGCTTTCTACTTTCGAGACGCGATACTAGCTACACATGTGGAACGAGCGTTCGTTGCCGCTCTTGCGAGCAAGGATATCCTAATGCGTATCGAGGGCTTTTTAGGCGTTCTTCGAGTGGGATCTAGCGCAATGCAATCCGAAAGCCGAAGCCTCGACCCTATGCGTATCACGGCAATCGCTCGCAGTCCCGAGGAATACTTTACGCCTGAGCTGATGCAAGCCTTGCGCTCCCAGTTCGGAGGTCTCAGAGGCGGGATGATTTACGAGCTTGCCGAAGCTTCTACTGCGTTCGATGAAGCAACTAGGCAACTCGGGAGATCTCAAGATATGGCAGCATTCGGGCGTGAGCTATGCAAGCGAGTACTGAGCATTGAATACTCGATGGGAACGGGTGTCATGGCTGGTCTCGATGGTTATATGGAGTCTTTCGAATCCTTTTTTGAGCGCGCGGCTGAGGCACTGGATAAATCGACAGACCCGGCAGATGCTCACCTGCCTCATGTGCTTCGGGTCAAGATGGCCATAAGTGTGGGCGATCGACGTCAGGTTATCAGCTTGAGTTCTGCTGCTCAGCAACTTTTTCCCGATTTCGCTTTCTTTTACTACGCCCAATCAATCTGGACTGAGGAGTCGCGTGTGGCATTACGCTTAGCTAGAAAGGGACTCGCGTGCTCGGGCCTAACGGACTATGTGAAGCGTGGCTTGTTGTATCGGAGTGTCGAATCAGGGTACGAAATGACTTTATCCGGCCCTCTTCAGGTGGCTGCGCCCGGATCGCCTGCCTGGCGTGAGGGAGTTGCTATCTTACATGTCGCACAAGAAGACGCAAAGGCATATATTGAAATGACTTCGATGGATCAAAAAAACCTCAAGACAATGATATATTGCTATCTATGTGTAACATTCATGCTCGAGGGGGACAAAGTATTTGAAAATCTGGATGCGGTTCGGGTAAGCAGACCATTAATCCTAGTTTGAAACTTGACTGAAATTGAAACTTGCAGCCCTATCTTGAAAAACTGTCTGTAGCTGAACAAATATACTCGATCGTGTGCCGCCCTCTCCCGTATACCGAACGCAAACTTGCCGTCGACCTGATCATTCCCCGGTTTGCCAAGCCGATTAAACAATGGCGTGCAGCAATTGCCAGACTTGAGCACCAGTCATCTCATCACCATCACCACCAGCAACTTCCAGCTGACGATCCCGACTATGTGCTTGCCAACTGGCTCGCTCGTACGGCGCTTGACGACGAGAACACGCCAGATTCAGAGTTTGCGGAACTCCAAGCCAAGGGTCCAGAAGGGGCGCCTCCTGGGACAAGCGCTGACGATGTACTGATGTATCGTTGCTCATTGTGTGGAAATCCGAGCGCCTCGTTGAAGAAGTGTGGGCGGTGTAAACAAGCTCGGTACTGCGATGACAGTTGGTGAGTTCGGCTATTCTTATCTAGATAATAAGCTCACATGGCTATGTATAGCCAACGAAAACACTGGAAGAAGGGTCACAAGAACGTCTGCCAACCTGCCTAAGAAACCGAATTGCTGCCTATGGAACCATTGTGTTGGTTGATTAGGTGTAAATAGGATACGTCAAGCCTCTATTTCTCGGACTGTCTATCAAATATTTATCTCTAGTCTGTTCCTTTTACGCTCTCTATGCCATTTGCCTATGAGGTCTCAGCCTCCAGGCTTGAAACGACCCTCACACAAACTCTCACATATTGACTAAGCCTCAACACATATAGTTTGGGGAACTGGCATTAAATCCTGGCTAAATAAATTGGTCAATATTTTCACTTAGCTCACGCGTATCTTAGTGGCTAAAACAAAAGAAAATTCTTGTGACAACGAATCAGGATGATTAACCAGACTGGACTACACTGCAGATGAACACGAGCAAGTCACCGTGCAGCGGCAACCGGGGTCTGGAGCTTAATCAATGGTGCTACTACGGACAGAAAGTAACCTTGAGACCGACGTTTGCGACGTTGCAGAAACGCAGCGAGCTTCCGTCGTCCTTGCCCGGGTTCCATGCGTCCACCGGTGGGCAGCTGGAGCTTTTGCTGAGATCATACAGACTCGTCAGCCAGGATCTAAAGCATACAGTTGCGATCCTAACATACCAAGCAGCACCCTTGCACGACCCAGAGGTCCAAGAAAAGCCCATCCCGATAGTGTATCCAGAGACACGCGAAAGGTTGCAGTTCTTGAATCCGGCGCTCGCGAAATCGCACTCGAGGCGGGTGCACCCGGGACAGTCAGGCGCCTTGTCGCCGCTCCTCAGGCCGACCATGATCCCAGAAGGCCAGCCTTCGGACACGCTGCTCGACGAGCTGCCGCCTTTGGCGAGATTAGGTCCTGTGTAGGTTACGCCGTTGGCAGTATTCTTGATCAGAGGACGGATAGACCTAGTTAGATGCTCAGTATAGTCTCTGCGGGTGAGCTTGATAGCGAAGACTTACTGGTTACAATTATTGTGGAACGAGACAGCGTGGTTGGCTGCTACGCTGGTGGTAGCGGCAAGAGTAGCAACAAAGATAACAAAGATGTCGTTGAACATTGTAAGTAGAGTGTATTGTAGTAGGGGAGCAGATGCGTTGAGGATACTGTTCAGACACGACATTCGCTCATCTTTTATACCAAGTTCACCTCCCGGTTTGAGCGCGCATACATCCAGCCACACAGTCTCTCACGTCACTTGAGCAGTCACACGAATGGCTATACCCAGCTTAAAGACAAAGAACGGCCTATGCGGACTCAAGAAGCGAGACCGGGTGGAAAGCGAAAGTCAAAACGGAATCAGATCAAGCAGTTTGTCCGTGTCCGGCACACCCGGTGAGTCAAGCGAGCTCAGGTTAGCAAGCGGTTCGAGGCAGAGCGGTGTATCACCTAGATAGAATGTCTCTCAGCGGCGTCTTAGGCTCCATCGAATAACACGAAGGTGACGTTCTGGATTATGGGATTATGGAGTCAGCGTCAAGTAGATGATCCGTTGAGTCGGCCCGCCACGCATGGTGCCATCTCCATAGTACGGAAGCGTATATTTCCGTTTGACGGCTAGAACACACACTGCTTCTCAGCATAAGGTCATGTCACATGTATCAAATTGCTGTTTCACCCTTTATGAGAGACAATAGAGTTGAGTCGAGTCGACGGCGATGATCCCAAAATAGGCACGTGCCGGGTTCCCACACATCCACTTTCCACTTTCCGCTTTCAGCTACCACCCCATCCAACAGATCGTCGAGCGTGGATGTCCGACTCGCTTTTCAACATGACACGCCACCTCAATTCTGGGGTTACCTGGTTCGTATCTTTTGCCCATCGAAACCCAGATGAGAAACAAGTCCGCAGGATGTATGGGATAGAAGTTTATGAGTGGCATACCAATACGTATTTTCAGCCTTTGCAGTACATTTACTCCATCTTCTTCCGTCAGCTTTTGCGTCACACATGATGCAGTGGTTTAGCATGTGATACATCCAAGTTATATATACAGATTGTGCAATGTCCACTCTATACGTAACATCATCTATATATCATTAACGCCAACTCGACCCAAGGGGGTCCGCGAAGCCAAGCGCTGGCCCAGGGTTGAAAAGTTGAGGGAGCACGAGGAATTCCCCTCTCCTGTCTGTTATAGTCATATGACGCTGCCGACCATACCTCGGCGAGTGGAAGTATGTCCGTTTCTGGCGTGGAGTGTTTATAAATATACATAAACATATAAACTACATATGTCTCAGCTTGAGAGCAAGTATGTCATGTCAAGAATGTGTGATGGCGCAAAGCCATACCCCTCCCTCACAGCATCAGGTCAGCGCTTAGCTTCGCGGACCCCTTGGGTCGGTCGCACCGCCTGCCTCGCTCTCGATCCTGCAACATGCGTACCTCCTCTCCGTCGCGACTTGTTCGAGCTCGGCGTCTTGGCTGCTTTCTTCGTGTTATTCACCGTGTTGGTCTGTTCGGGGTGTGTTTCGTCCACAGGAGTGACCGGTCCAGGCGATTCGGGCGGGGAGTCGCACTCTGGCGTCTCCGACGAGTACGCACGCGCTGCATCGGTGTCGAGTGGCGCGGGCACCGGTCGTTTCAGACTTGTTCGTTTGTCTTTAGAGCTCATGGTATTGGCCGCCTTGGGTGGCTCTGGCTGTGGGCGAGCCGCTATGGCGCGCGCAAGGTTGTTGTGCATAGCTAGCATTAGGGGATCTGTTCGTTCCGGGTCGTGCGCCGCCATGCGTTTGGCCATCAGAGTCTTGACTCGGTTCAGCTTCTTCGACCCGACCTTGAACCCGGGCTTCTGTATAGGCTTCGATGCGCTTAATGGGGTCTTGGGCCTTACTGGAAGAATAAAGGTTAGCGTCGTCCATGGCTCGCCGGAAGATGGTACCGCTCACCAGCAATGCCGTGCTTTGGAGTAGAACTAGAGGGTATTGAATCGACACGCTCATCCGCGACTTGCTGTATAGACTCTTCGAACGACGCTAGAGGAGAGAACGTTCAGTTCAAACCACACAGGCTACAAAAAGACAACTGGCTCACCTTTCGACGCAGATGTTGGCACGACAATCGAGAACCCATGTGCAGACTGCAGCGTCTGGTATATCCCGGGTGCAGGCTCCTCTAACGACCCTAGTACGGGTGAGGTAGGAGGCGTCGATTCTGTTGCGTGGTCAGCTCAGAGCCGAGGCTCGGGACTAGACATACGCACTATGATATCGAGCGTTGTGCACGATGACTTTCGGTGCGTCGGGCGTGCTTCCGCAGATGCTTGCAGATATCAGCTTTGGCGTCTTCCCGGCCCCGAAAAGCTTGGAGATTGGGCGCGAGATGGGCACTAACTTGCTGGCCTTGGCCGGCAGTTTGGCGAAAAGTGCGCGAGAGTTGGCGAGTGACATGGTGGGCTCAAGGTTCGAGTCGTTGGATGTGGGGTGGTGGATGTGGTAGGAGATGTAGCTGCTCGTTCAGACCCATAGGCATTATTATAGCGCCAGTACTGAGCTACATGACCTCGAATGAAGAGGTGGTAAATGAGCGGAGGTAGACGGTGTTTGGCTTCGAGGTCTGTGATGCGGGGAATTTGCAATGTAGGGTTTGTTGTTTTGCTTGGTTCGGTCTCGAACTGGTGGCGGTGCTGAACTCAATTTTCTGCCTCGCACGGAATCCTCGATGATCTACTTATGCTACGCATATAGGGACATAAGTTTGGTTATTAGTCACTCAAATAGGACCATATCATATCTCCTGGCTAGTTTTCGATCTCAAAATAATCAATTTAAATCCACATGTCAATCCAAAACTATCAAATGACGAGAAAATAGATAGTGGGGGTACACTAACATACCGTCCCAAATCGTGCCAAGCGGCATCCACATCCTTCACAAAATTAATCCATGTTTTAAATCATCGTCGTGAGACACTCGTCTCCGTGCCCATTCACCCAATGTTTCTTTTGGCTATGCCAAACAAAACATTAGCTCGATGAAACTTATTAGACTGAGAGGTCACTCACCAAACTTCATCACAATACTTGGTCCTCCTGCACCCACTGCATGTCTTCAGCTCGCTTCCATCACTCGGATTCCCGCATGCGAAGCACCTATACTGCATGATCGGTACCGTGTGTATGTCTATGTATGGCCGACGGTCGAGTGGGCAAGGCGTAACGGATGGTGTGTGGGGAGAGGTAGAGTGCGGAGTTAGAGGTGAAGGTGTAATGGGCGTAGCCGAGATAGGAGTAACCAGCGAGTCGTCGCCAAGATCTGGTGAAATGCCCATCGACGGGGCGCCCTCCATCCATCCTGCGAGGGCCGCATACGCTTGTCTCAAACTCTGCTCTTCCCTCTCCTGATCTGGATCCAACTTGGCCGTAACTACTCCCAGTCTTGGCGCAGGTATCTCGAGCGTAGAAACATAGGTAGGGGGTCGACCTGACCCAGACGCCGTGCCTAGTTCGGGATCTAGCTCTCCCATAAGGTCTTGTTCGTGTGGGTGATTGTGGGTGTGTGCTGACGCTCCGACCGGCGCACGGGTATCAAACTTGCGAAGAATCGGATCCCATTCCTGTTGAGCGATTTCCCAATTCGTGATAATCGTATCGATTGTAAGGCGTGACTGAGATTTGGGGATGTGCCCGTAGAGGGTTGTGTACAACTGATCGACAATGGTTTGTTGAGAAATCTCTTCCTAGATGAGAGAAAGGGGTTAGATGCGACCAGTGGCAAACAAGGAACATACCCCAAGGCTACGAACACCCTCTCCGTCCAAAGCGATGCTCAAAACTAGCTGCAGCAGCAACACATTCTTATGCAACCTATAATCCAACGGTGCACTCCTCGTATACGTTCTAGCATCGTCCAAAGCGCTAGTCAAAAACACGATCGCTTCTGTATACGCATGCATTGTCTTGCGGAGCGAAGGCTCGTCGTCATCGCTATCGTCGTCCGATGCGACGGCGTGCACCGCATGCACCGGCCCCATTGCTGGACCCGAGGCATGCCTCAATCGGTCGATCCCAATCTTATACGCACACTCGGCCGCGACCTTGTGCAACCCAAGTCGAACGTAGGACGTACTACCGTCGCACATCAACCCACGTTTAGCGAGTTTGAGTCGCTCGGTGGTTGGCATTCTACGCAAGTTGGGGTCTCCGCTAGACGAACCAGCAGATAGGACAAGGGCGTAATAGAAAAAGGCGATATGTGGGTCCGATTCGATTCGTTCGGTGCATATCCTGCGTACGTTGGCATAGTCTCGGGTTAGAAGTGCATATTTGACTTCTAATGTATCCGCCGCGATTGTCTCGTTCGGAATTTCTCGTGCACGGATCGCCTGCGCAGCATGGTGGAGGGCGTCCACAAACGATGAGAAGGGCAATCCCACAACCTCGGTAGAAAGAAGCTCGCCATCCTTTCCCCTAAACGCGCCCTGAGGTACACTTGATTCGGTCGCGAGGACCATAGGGTATAACCTCTTGGCGAGCGCGTACATGTCCTTGTCCTCTAGCACATCCGTCATCGCCTCTTGGAAATCGTCTGTCGCGCGCACGTTGACATAGATGTCGCTTTGAAGAATGTTCCCAGTATGAGCTTCCATTTGCTCGAGCAATTCTTCGGGGAGCTCGTTCTGGGCTTTGAGAGCTGCTTTGTGGTACGCATTTGGATCCCAAGACGAGCGTTCATGCTCGGCGCCGGCAGAGTGGAGATCGTTCAGAGCAAGCAACGCATTTCCGCGCGTGGCGAGGTTTGTGCTTGGAAATTGCGCGACTAGGAAATATACAGTCGAAGGATCCGCAAAGACGTTAAAATGCAATCGAGTGGCCGTTGCGCGGAGGAATCCTAAAAGATGAGCGTGCATCGTTTTGGTTGCGGTTGGCCGGTGTGCAGCACGCGTCAAAGCATGTATGAGAGATGAAAAGTCGACGCCATCCGTGCGACAGACGTCTAATGATTGAGGCGGAGCGATCGAATGGGTGAGGATGATCGTACAAAGTTCGTGCACACGAGAGGGTTCGCCGTCTGAACGTAGTAGAAGGAGAAGAGTTCGTGTGGTACGATGTGCGATGTCTGTCAAAACAGGCTGGGACGCGTGATGAACAATGGTGGCAAATGCTTGGAGTGCGGGCGTCCTGCATTCAGGAGTGGTCGTGATGAGGCGAATAATATTGATTAAAAAGCCTATTGTATAGTGAGAAACAAGATGAAAGACAGATGTACAGTTAATCTTGCCTGTTTCATAGAGTGCCTCGCGGGCTTTGGGCTCTGTCCAAATCCTACCCCATATGAGCGCGATCGAGCCAAGCACAAGTGGATCCTTCAAGTGCTCCGTATAAGCTTTCTCAAGACGTGGATAAACCTTGTGAGGAGAGCGAGCGACCTGGCGCAGTCCAGAGGAAGTGGACAGGTCTAGATATTGCAAGTTAGGACGAAGACCACATATCCAGAGCTAGGTGAAACGCACCAGGTAGTTTAAGGTTGGTGCGAATAACGTCGGCAGTTGCGAGCCAGCCACTGACTGCTGCGATCTCTTTGGCGAGGGGATGTGTACCCGACATTGGGGTCGAGCTAGTAGACAAGTGTATGCAGTCGTTGTGGTGGAGTGCAGTTCCAGGGCAATAACAAGGTCACGTGTGCACCCACACATCACGTGAGCATACCTTTTTCCATTTCGGGTAAATCAACCTACCGCTTTCAAGCTAGGCGTAAGCGAGAAAGAAAGCACTCACACCCAGCTACCTCTTCACTGAGAGCAATAATAAGTGTGCTAAATATTAAAGTTTGTCTCTAACCAAGGACATAGAGCGTGTAAGAGAGTATAAACTAAACTCACTACTAAATTCTCGTTCACGAGAAGAAAGATTTCTAGGACTTAAATGAGCCAGGCTGAAGGGGTGAAAGTATTCTAGTAAAAACTTCAGCCATATACCAGTGAAGTATATACCGTAGTTGACATCCTCTATTTCAGCTAGTCACAGACGGCCTGGGTTCTGATATATTCGAGCGATTTCTGGCATCGTATTCTATCGCAAAAGTACAAAGCAAGGAGTTTTGTGTTGACAGAACAAGTATGAGCTCTAGCCACGGGCCACATCGAGCTATCACATGTTCATGATAAGTCCGAATCCCGATGTTACAGCGCACATCACGTTACATCTCTCAACTTTTGTGACTCGTCCCCCACCTCACCATGTCTCTCACCATCCGCCGAGCATTACTCGGACGCCAGTTATGGCAGCGTACAATATATTCTAGCGCTGTCAGAGCCAAAGAAAGTAACCGACCTCCGCCCCCAATTGAGGATTCGACTTCGGCTCTTGATTACAAGTCCTCTCAACGACGATATATCCCCCCTCCTCTTCCGGCTACAAGCATCCCTCGTTCGAGAACAGCCGAAGAGGCAGTGACAAATATTCTGTATAATACACCTCCGCCTAGTACTGAACCATTCAAAAAGTGCGTAGCAAATGATCTGTCTTGCTAGATCTCAAATTAAAATTTCAATTAATCATGGTTTGTAGGCACGTTCTCAACTGTTTAGTTCAAAATGAGCCAGGAGTGCTCTCACGTGTATCCGGTATTCTTGCCGCACGTGGATTCAATATCGACTCGCTCGTCGTTTGCCGTACCGAGATTCGAGACCTATCACGCATGTGCATTGTCCTCAGTGGACAAGACGGAGTAGTTGAGCAAGCTAGGCGACAACTTGAGGATCTCGTACGCCCTTCAGTTGCTTCCTCCCCCGTCTTGATTACTGACTGTGAGGGCACGGACAGGTCCCTGTCTGGGCTGTTCTGGATTATACAAACACCAGAACCATCAACCGGGAGCTCGTGTTAGTCAAAGTTTCTATTCTCGGCCCCGAGTATCTTGAAGATCAACTCCAGGGTGGCCCAACACATGATGCACGGCGCACCCTCACATTCGAGCGTGAATCCACGCTTGCGCATACGTTCGAAGCGTCTGGGACAACCACCCATGTGCCTCACCAAGTTTCCGAGTCTAGTCCTCCTATTCCACTGAGCATGTCCGATGCCCTCCGTCGTAAATCGGAACATTTGGCCGCAATCAGAACTCTGGCGGATCAGTTTAGCGCGAAGATTGTAGATGTCAGCGAGAATAGCGTGATTGTGGAGATGAGTGGTAAGACAACGCGCGTAAATGCGTTTTTGAGCCTGATAAAGCCATTCGGTGTGCTCGAGAGTGCACGGACTGGTAAGTCTAAAAACTGCCTTGCTTGGCCTGTGTGTGTATTGACTACTTGAATAGGCTCAATGGTGATGCCTCGTACACCCATTAACGTCTCACCCGAGGATGAGGAGCCTGTCGTGGAAGGGAGCGGACCGGTCGACGCGAGCCTCTTGCCCCCTGGTTAAATTTATCATATTTTTTATCTTCTTCTGGTTGTCACTACCCACCTTCCCTCCTCTTTGCTATCACTTGCCTATGGATTTTGCTCAAGAACTGAAACCAAAAGCCTCATTGGCACATTGAACACAATTCGAATCGAATTTATCACAAACTCAAAACTATTATTGATACATTTTCAAGACTCTTCATCAAGCCTTGAATAAAATGAAAATGAAAAAACAAGTAGTCATAGTAATACAACCACAACAGGAGACACGATTGCTCGTTTACGCATGGCCAGAACCAGGAGGCGCATAAGTCTTGGTCATACCGTTGTCTTCGTGCTCGTATAACCGTGGCTGGCGTTCCACGTTCTTGTTGCGCAAAATGTTACGCTTGAACCAAATCGGGACTTCACGGAGCTGATACGCTGCGTGCGTGTGTGTTGGGACGGAGAATACTTGATCGAGTTCTTCGAGCGAGAGGGCCTTGGTCTCAGGTACAAACAGGAGGATGAGGAACCACCCAATGCAGCTTTTGAGAGGTATCCGTTAGATATGAATTCGTTCAGGGTAGATTGTAAAAACTCACTTCCATGCAGCATACCATCCAAAGGCACCCTGCGGAGTAAATGCACCAAGCAATCGAGGGAACGTGATAGCGACAATAAAGTTAAAGAACCAGCAGGTGGCCGTCGCAAATGACATGCCCAAATCACGGATGTAGAGCGGGAACGCCTCGGCGGAGTACTGCACAACACAAGCCATTAATACAGACCAAAACCATTGTAAAAGGCGAACTGACTGTAAATGGCACAGGGCCTTCACCGGGCGAGTAGAAGATTGTAAAAACGTACATCCCGGCTGCGACGACACCAGTACGAGCGTGCACATTGTCAATAAAACTGTTTCCGACCTTGTTAGCAACCATGATGAACCGAAACCCAGAAAATGAACTCACAAGGCCATGCCCGTGATGAGCAAACAAACTGACATCGCCGGGAAAGTTGTCAACAATAAGAATCGACGACCGAAAGTATCAATCGTATACACGGCCGGAAGGGCAAACAAAAAGTTGAGCATGCCGAATCCCCAAGAACCGAGGATAGCCTGGATATTGCTCAAGCCGGCTTGACTGAATACGCTGCTCGAATAGTACGCAATGACGTTGACACCGCAGAATTGTTGCATGAACATGACGATGAATGAAGCGAGAGCTCCACGGCGGTTACGTCCGACGCTGAAGAGTTCAACAATACGCCATTTGCCCGAAGGCTTGACTTCCTTCTCGGCCTCGAGAAGAGTGTGGATGTCTGTTTTCGCAACGGTTAGAATGGGGTGAGTAGAGTAAAAGGATCGGCTCACAATACAAATCACGAGCGGCCATGATTTTAGTTTTGCGCAAGCGACAGAGCGAGTCAAAGGCTTGCGGGTAACGGCCTTTGCCCATCAACCAACGAGGCGACTCCGGGCAGAGGTAGACCTGAGCCATAACAAAAATCGCTGGAACTCCGGCCTATAATACAAGAAATCAGCACAAATTCCATGCTCCTACACCAATCTGGACTCACGCTACCAAGCATCAGACGCCAATTGAGGCCCTTGATGTGAGGTGTATCCTTAACATAATAAAACGCAAGGTCGGCGACAAAGCCCAACATAATGCCAAACGCCGTCCACATCTGCCACATCATGACCAGCGCACCACGAATGGGTGCTGGAGCACACTCGGCTGCATACACAGGTACAGTTGATGATTTGGGGCCAATACCGAGACCGAGAACGAGACGGGCGGCCTAGGGTCCAGCACAGTCAGTGGCATTGATCGAAGCATTAGTGGAGTTTGAGGGGACTAACGAAGAGATGGGGCCAAGAGTTGGTCACGCCTTGCCAGAAGCAAGTAAGCCAGGACAGAGTGGCGGTGACGAAAATAGTGCCGCGGCGTCCAAGGACGCGATTCAGCGGGTCGGTAAGCCAGCATCCCAGAAGTGCGCAGCAAAGCTATTGGCAGAGTAAGTTTCAAGTTAACAGTAGTTTAGAATAAGAACGCACGTAAGGAGCACTAGCCACGAGACCAAGGATCCACTGATCGCGTCCGTGGCTGGGATCGTCCGGGTAGAGACCAAACTGGTTAGGCCAGAACAGGTTCGCGCCGTTGATAACAGTCTCATCCATGCCTTGCACGGCAGCAGCGAGCGAACAGAGGACGACAAGATAGTATAAAGTCTTTGGCTGATCCCATCGGTGAGTCTGCTCGCGCCGAAGCTCGGCCTTGTCTTGATCGGAGAGTTGGGCGAGCGACTCGAACGCTAAACACGAAATGAAATTAGTCACGTGCGTCAGAGTTAGGGGCAGCGACACTGACCGAGGGGGTCCTGAGCGACGAGTGCGCCCTTGCGGATAACATCGGCATCTTCGGAGAGGCCGTGCGAGTGAGCAAAATTGAGAGCCCTAGAGCGCCGCGATCAGAATAGAACTCGCTTGGCACGGATACTGAAATGACTAACTGTTCTTCGAGCTTGGCATGCGGAATCCCAGCAAGAGGGTTGGCCAGTTTGGCGTTTACATTCGATTGAGCGAGCTGCAACTTGTTCTTGGCTGTATGGACGAGTTAGACATGGAAATAATACGCTAACCAGAAACACTCACGGTCATGCTCCTCGTTGTGAGTGCCATTATCGGATGACCGGTCGTTGTGCGCGTACTCGCGCTTTTCGGCCTCCATCGAGTTGTCTCGTTTGACGTCGGTACTCATGACTGTCGTGCGCGCAGAAACGAGGAGAAGGGGCGGGGGAGGTGGGGGATGGAATCTTGCGACTTGGGCCCCGCTGTATTTGAAGGTGAGATCAGGGGTGTGCCGCCGCCCATGACGAACGACTTCCTGGTCAGAAGACTTGGCCGTCGGCTATATTCCTGTCCTGATCACAAGAAACGCCCAGGATATGCGCTATAATTCTATCTACCCCACTCTGACGTCACTTCGTGCCGGTACCCTCGGCCATCACGGACACCTCCACCGTCCGTTTTCCGTAGAATGGGGACTCTATGACCCCCAAACTGTCGACATCGTGCAAAATATATGGATGTATGCGCTCGGAGCTGTCCAACACCGGGCAACCTTTTCCATTGCTGCACATCTCATCAGTGAAATCGAAACTTGAACACGGACACGCCCACTGTGCGATACGCTTCGCGAAGCGCCACATACGTCCTTCGCTCGCTTGTGTGCACGAATCGGATACGGCCCATCCCTACATGTGAATTGGCCAGTGTTCGAATATGCTTCTACACCCTTGCCCATTTTTAATTGTGCATCTGGAATCCCGCGCATCGACAGTTTACACCCGCTCCGCGACGCTCTTTCGTCAAGTATCCCCACCCACGGCGCAGTGTGGCACCTCTCACGAGTCAAAATGCTCAATTGTGAGTTCTTGAACCAGACCTCGAAGCAATTCGTCGAGTTCTGTGCCTAGTTCGTAGTCGTTTGCGAGACAAACAAAGTAGCTCATTTTGAAAACAAAGAACAAAGCACCCTACTCCGGATAGCCCGGCTGAAGTAATTGCGGGGAACCACAACCCTAGTCGGCAGCAGAGAACGTTCAATACGAAGAGCCACTCCTAGCCTAGCATTCTAGATACTTGACTGATGGCTTTCACGATACCTCTCAAGGCTCACACGACCCAAAATGAATGTGGGGGATTAAATTGAACCCCGCCGAACGAACCACGTGATAGTCCCGCTCAGGCAAGCACGTCTGTTTAGTTGCTCGTGCGTGAGGATATAGGATTGCAGACCTGCTGTCCTCCTCGGTTTTTTGATCGGTTGATAGCATGAATGTTGCCCCGGTCCCAGCGTAGACTTGGCTGCCAAATGAATCTCGGTAATGTGAGGAACAACTTGCTCACGGCTATTTCCGTGATGTGGGGTGACCATTGTTAGAGGCCAACCGGTATGTTTTCCGTACGGTATGATGAGCCATTGGTTAGTTTCTTAGGCTATATCCCCTAACCGGCCGAGGTCGTTGGGTCAAGGTCGAGTCCGCGGGTCTACCAACACAAGCACAGGAGTATATCACATTGACCATACACAACATATTGTCCAATGCGCCACTATAACTCCCTCACCGAATCCTCCACAAGTGCTTGCCATCTTGCTTTTGTCCCTTGAACTTCTGGCCTGAGCTTAAGATTGAGCTTAGTCATCGCTTCCAACTGGCGTCGATCAATGTGTAAATGACATTAACCTCCTCATGTAATTTTTTTTTTCAAAACAGCATCCGGCAGTCCCAAGCACATGGACAGCACTACACCGCTCAAGTTTCATGCTGCGCAAGCACAGCAAATGGCCACCGAGTACACCGTCTGTGTCTCAAACGTAACAACTGAGATCCCGCTTACCGAGCCGACGCCGCTTCGCTCACCGGTAAGCGCTTGAGCTCGGATAACTGCCAGGTTGTGCTGATTGAATAGAGAAGTGCTTGATTATTTGATTGCCAAGACCAAGCTAGCGAGTAACTCATGCATGTATGCGCAGCTGGGTACAAGTGTCATGCGGGTATAAATGTGAGTGTTAGGCAAACAGTTGAATCATCATCCTACCAAGTTTTCTACTCTTTCAACCAGTTCAAAATGTTCGGAAACACTCTTGTCCTCTTCACTGCTGCGCTTGCCGCTGTCACGAGCGTCGCTGCCAACCACGCGGTCTCGTTCACCAACAACTGCGGCGTGTAAGTCAATCTCTTCGACCAGCCAGGTCTCTTTCTAATTTTCGGACCATATCCTAGCTCCATCCGCCCAATCATCAAGAACACTGCCAACGGTGTGACCTACACTGGCCCATGGCTCGCGAAGGGCCAGGGTGCTTCCAGCAGCGTCGCTGAAAACGTGAGCTCTTGTGGTTTCTCCCTAAATTTATACTAACTAGGCACTTTGAAACCATTAAAAGTGGCCCTCGGGTATCATCGTCGGTCAGACCAACGCCAACCAGGGCAACGATTGTGCTGGCTGCACGCGCCTTGAATGCGACTTTGCCAACTCGAACGCGAGCTGGCACTGCTGCAATTTGTCGCGCGTTGCAGGCTTCCACGTTGGCATGAGCTTCTCCTGGACTGGAGGTGGATGCACGGGTGCTACTTGGTTCGTTCAACTCCTACCGTATCTATCAGAATGCACTGGACTAATAGTTGTTTATTACAGCAACAACGCGAACTGCCCTCCTTCAGATGCTTGGGTCCCGAACGTTGATGATGGCAGCTCGCTGCGCTTCTGTCCTGCTGCGAACGTTGGCCTCAATGTCAAGTTCTGCCCGTAGAGTAGTGCCCTTGTCATATGTGTGGTGTCTTTAGATAGATATTATGCCTTCACATTGGCTTCTCTTTCAACCCAGTGTGACAATTTAAGGCCGAGCGAGCGACCATGCAGTTCCGTCCACTGGATTCCTACATACAAGCGCAATGAGCTTCTTGAGCCAGCTATTTGCGAACTGACAAGGCATACAGGAGCTGTAGGTGTACGTAATCCATACATTTCACCCCGCTCACGTGCAAGTGAATAACATGAACGCGACCATGATATCCATACTTCCAAATCTGCCACATGTCTTACTGTTCGACCACAGGCGCTATCCGGCTACTGTGAAGAAGCAAACCTGTCACAGAGCTTTAGGGATATGGGAGATATGTGACACCATCGCTTCAAACTCAGAATATTCCGACGTTTTGTCCCTGTTGTACACTTCCAGATCGTTTTTTCATACCTCTATCCGTTACGTCTGGGGTAGACGCGCCGTCCCGGCTCAACACCTGATTGTCCTCCTCTCTGGAATAACTGCAGACAAACAGGACGTAATAGTGAGCAACGCAATGATATCTAGCGAAGCAGTCGAGCGAACTAGCACATCTTTAGGTTCATGTTCCACAACCGTTGCCAGGAAACTACTTTGATCGATTCAAGCTTTATTCTCAACATGTGAGGGAACTGGAGTACCATTTATTCGAATTGGAAGGCCCGAAATATGTGGACCCAGCTGAATCGTCCTCGGAAGACGTAGGCTTTTTGCTTAAATCGGTCGGTTCATCCATATTGATGCCGAATCTGGAACGTATCACTTTCGGAGAGCCAGGCACGGAGGTGAACCAGTGTTTTGACTATAGCCTCCTCAAATTATTTATATCGCCAGCACTCCTGGAGTTCATTGTTCTCGAGCATGCCCATTTCACCGACTCCGACCAATCCAAGAAGTTCCTTGGGTTTCTACGCGATAGAATCCTCCAAGTATGCCCTAATCTTCGGAATCTCCGCTTATTCTCAACCGACGAAGCCGACGATGACTATGACATTACTCAGGACTACATAGACGAATTGTACACCTATGCGGGGCTACCTATCCCAGAAAGGTTGACGACAATCTCGTTCAGTTCGGATATGCTCAACATTGAGCTCCTTGAATGGATTTCTAGGATGCCGGCTTTGAGCAACGTTACTATCTGGGACTTCCAAGCTTTCAGTTCTCCCCTCCTGAAAGAAGTTGAATTTCGAGACGAGTCGTTCCAAAACGTTCGTACACTTACCTTGGAGAGGTGTGATATGAAGGCGGTTTGCGGCCTTTGGGGTACGTCCTTGGTATCCAGAGTCACCGACGCAACGCTCAGTTTTGTGGAGAGTACCGACGACGACGAGGATGACGACGAGGAAGATGGAGACGAGGGCCACGAGTTACAGCCCTTTATAGATCTTGTCATAAACCAAACGCCTGATATGGTGAAACTCAGTATAGCTGCCAGCCCTGATAACGATACAATCTCATTCTGCCCTAGCGAAGTTCAGATGGTGTCTCGAAGCGACCTGAAAGTTCTTTCAATGACCGACATCGATATACAGGGAGTGCATCCCATCCGTTCAATTGCTTTTGTTTGGCCTAGTCTTCGCGAGCTCAAACTCGAAGGATATCAAATGGAACTTGAGGACTTCCTTCAGTTGCCAACGCATTTACCAAACCTCGAAATCCTCAACGCTATAGAGCCATATGAACTCCAGCAAGAAGATCAGCTTACGGACATGTTGCTCGAAAACATACCAGTTTCATCGATTGTTTCCCATATCGTGTTCTACGTCAACTTACATCTGGTACACGAACGGGAGCCAAGCGATCACATTAAAGATCTACTAGCACAGTACGCAAATCTCTACTGACATCTTATTGCTAGATTAATTCGAATCCTTGCAGATTTTTCTCTCGGTGGTGGACAAACATGCAAATTTCTCCAGTAATCAAGCAAGGAGTCTCGTCGAACGTGAGTAATCTAGGGATCTATGCCGACCTCAATCACAGGATACTGGCTTTATCCTCGGAATGATGTCAAGGTGCGAAGAGCTATCAGTTATGCATGTTTCTAAGTTTGCTAAGACTCTCTAAAATAAGGGTCATTGTAAAGGAGCTTGTATATGCAAGAGCGCTACTGAGGTAGCTTAGTGAATGATGATTCCGACAAGCCTGGAGATATGCAGAGGATCAGTTTATAAAATCTACAACAGCGAATGTGGCATCTAATGGAAGCGTTGATTTGACCAGTTGGCGCTCAAAAAAGTGTAATATTGCTTGGAATCACAGAATATAACGTCACGCGACTGAAACCACATACATAAAGATCTCAGCAGGGCGCAGGCGTAGAAGCACAAGCATATGAGAAGGCACAGGCGGTACTCCCAAAAATCGTGAAGGAGAGATAGAATGAGTTGGCACGTCACAGTCGGGTTGATGAGAACGATAACGAAATCTGATATTCATATCCCGATATCACAACTGGGAACTGCTCCGTCAAGTACTCGTCAAGTGCACACTGCAAGCGCCAAAAATCCAGGTACTTTGGGATACACGGAGATACACGGGGACACACCGCGCCAAGCAAATCAACAAACCCTGCATTGCAAATTCCCCGCATCGTACGTCTCGAAGCCAAAGACCATCTACCTCCGCTCATTTGCCACAACTTCATTCAAGGCCATATAGCTCAGTACTGGCGCCATAATAATGCCTCTGGGTCTGAACGGGCAGCTACATCTCCTACCACATCCACCACCCCACCTCCAACGACTCGAACCTTGAGCCCACCATGTCTCTCGCCAACTCTCGCGCGCTTTTCGCCAAACTGCCGGCCAAAGCCAGCAAGCTAGTGCCCATCTCGCGCCCAATCTCCAAGATTTTTGGGGCCGGGAAGACGCCAAAGCTGATATCTGCAAGCATCTGTGGAAGCACGCCCGACGCACCGAAAGTCATCGTGCACAACGCTCGATATCACAGTACGTATGTCTAGTCCCGAGCCTCGGCTCTGAGCTGACCACGCGACAGAATCGACGCCTCCTACATCACCTGTACTGGGGTCGTCAGAGGAGCCTGCACCCGGGATCTACCAGACGCTGCAGTCTGCACATGGGTTCTCGATTGTCGTGCCGACATCTGCGTCGAAAGGTGAGCCAGTTGCCTTTTTGTAGCCTGTGTGGTTTGAACTGAACATGTTCTCCTCTAGCGTCGTTCGAAGAGTCTATACAACACGACACCGACGAACTCACCAGTTCGACGCGTTCTAGTTCTACTCCAAAGGACAGTGTTGCTGGTGAGTGGCATCATCTTCCCGGCAAGCCATGGACGACGCTAACCTCTGTTCTTCCAGCAGAGCTCAAGGCCGCATCAAGCGCATCGAAGTCTACACAGAAGCCTGGGTTCAAGGTCGGGTCGAAGAAGCTGAACCGAGTCAAGACCCTGATGGCCAAACGCATGGCGGCGCACGACCCGGAGCGGACAGATCCTTTGATGCTAGCTATGCACAACAACCTCGCGCGCGCCATAGCGGCTCGACCACAGCCAGAGCCACCCAAGACGGCCACTACCATGAATTCTAAAGACAAGCGGACGAGTCTGAAGCGACCGGTGCCCGCGCCACTCGACACTGATGCAGCACGTGCGTACTCGTCGGAGACGCCAGAGTGCGACTCCCCGCCTGAATCGCCTGGACCCGTCACTCCTGTAGACGAAGCACATTCCGATCAGAATACCACGGCGGATGACAGTAAGAAAGCGGCCAAGACGCCGAGCTCGAACAAGTCGGGGCGGAGGGGAGGTGTACATGTTGCAGGATCGAGAGCGAGGCAGGCGGTACGATCGAGTCGGCGTTGATAGAGATAATATAATGTATAGAGTGGACATTGGACAACCTGTATCTATAGCTGGAATATACAACATGTTAAACCACTGCATCATGTACGACACAAAAAGCTAACGGAAAAAGATGGCATAGATGTACTGCAAAGGCTAAAAATACGCATTTGTATGCCACTCATCACCTTCTATCGCTGCACAGACAACGTGCATCTCGCAGACTTGTATCTCAGCTCGTTTTCGATGAACAAAAGATAAAGATCAGGCAGTGATTACAAGGCAAACGTACGATCATCAAGTAGGCCTTCGACGGCTGACCAAAGGTTGGTGTTCCTGGTACCAGTGGAAGTCTCGCTCAGTGTCGGACCTGTGACCCTTGTTTGGTACAAACAAAAGACGAAGGAGTAGACGTTCTTACTCCATAAACTCCAGGTTCTGAATCAGCCCACGCATCTTTCCTTCCTGCCGCCACTCGTACACTTGGCCCCCCTCTCCATTGAGGATCTCTCTGGCACACGAGTCGGGATCTGCCAAGAACATGCCGCGGCAACACTCCAATAGACCGTCGGGAATCTGGTACATCGAGGCATTGTCCGGGCCAATGATGAACACGAAGCCAGGAACAGACAATTCTATACCATCGAGCCGTGCAACATCGAGGTACGAGCGGACGTGGCCGGGCATGAGGTACTGGAAAACAAGGCGTGTAGCAACGACGATCGCATCCATAGAGCCCTTTTTCATATCACCGAGGTTGCCTCCGGCTGCGAGGAATGTCTCAACGATCTGCTCGCTTGTGAGAAAGTAGCCCAGAAATTGCGGTGGCATGTCGCGTTGGCAGGTGGGTTGGAAATCCACACTCAACGGCTTGTTGGATAGAGTGGTGGCTGAAACTGGAAAGTGGATGTGTGGGAATCTGGCACGTGCCTTTTGGGGTTGACTTGGCGGATCACTTATCTGACGCTGAATTATTGATTCCATCATCAAGAACCTCGACTCGTGTTGTTCAATGGAGCTCAAGACGCCGCTGAGAGACGTTTTATCTCGGAGATACAACGCTCTGCCTCGAACCGCTTGCTGACCCGAGCTCGCTTGACTCCCCGGGTGCGCCGGACACTCCTTGATCTGATCCAGCATGATCTTGGCTTTCTAGCCGGTCTCGCTTCCCGAGTCCGCATAGGCCATTCTTTGTTTTTATATTGAATATAGCTACTCAAGCGCATGCCGAAGTGATGTGGGAAAGTGTGTGGCTGGATGTATGTGCGGTCAAACCGGGAGGTGAACTCGGTATAAAAGATGAGCGAATGTCGTGTCTGAACAGTATCCTGAACACATCTGCCTCTTGACTGCAATACACTCTACTTACCATGTTCAACAACATTCTCGTCCTTTTTGTTGCTACTCTCGCTGCTACCACTAGCGTAGTAGCCAACCACGCTGTCTCTTTCCACAACAACTGCGGCCAGTAAGTCTTCGCTATCAAGTTCAACTGCAGAGAGTATACTGAGTATCGAATCAGATCTATTCGCCCTCTGATTAAGAACAGCGCCAACGGCGTGACTTATAAAGGAGGTGCTCTTGCGAAAGGCGGCAGCTCATCGAGCAGCGTGCCCGAAGGTTGGGCTTCTGGGATCATGCTCGGGCTGAGGAGTGGCGACTCAGCACCTGACTGTCCCGGATGCACACGCCTCGAATGCGATTTCGCGAGCGCCGGATACAAGAACTGCAACCTGTCGCGCGTCTCTGGATACAGCATCCCGATGGGCTTTTCTTGGACCGCTGGGTCATGCAAGGGTGCTGCTTGGTATGTTGGGATCGCAACTGTATGCCTTAGATCCTGGCTGACGAGTCTGTATGATCTCAGCAAAAGCGCCAGCTGCCCACCGGCGGACGCATGGAACCCGGGCAAGGACGACGGAAGCTCGCTGCGTTTCTGCAACGTCGCGAACGTTGGTCTCAAGGTCACTTTCTGTCCATAGTGGCACTATTGGTTAAATTCTGGAATCTGTTTGCCGCTGCAAGGTGTATTGCTCGCGCTTATCTGCAGTGTAATCTAGTCTGTGATTCATTACTACGAGAGTTTGGTTCCGTTTGTGCAAACTGTTTGAAACACTAAGATATGCGGAGCTGAGAGAAAATATCTCGGTCAATGTATCTGATTAGGATTCGATACTAAAATTTTCTAACTAAGTAGATATGTTATACTTCTCGATAGTCAAAAAGTTGTTAAGAACCTGCACGAGGAGCCGTTCAGGTCTGTAGGCCGAAAGTTCCTGGCTAAGATAGTATTTATACCAAAAGCAAAATGAAATGAAGCAGGGACAAGTGTTTGATAGATAATCCTAGAAATAGACGCTTAATGCATTTATAACTCATGCCTAATCAATCAACACAGTAGTTTCATGGATACCAGTTTGGTTCTGCATGCAGGTTGGCAGACTCTTTTGTAAAACCCTCATTGTTTTTCCGAGTTATGCCAACTCGTAACCTTGTCCCATGAGCTCTTTACATTACAGTATACTACGCTCGCTATGTTGGCCCGGCCATCGATTGGATAATATGACACCTCAAACATGTGTGCCACGAAAAAGGCATACCTCACCTGTTCAGCTCCTTTCGGGGAACATGTTCCGGTATTTTTAGGACACCGGATCAGGCACCAGCAATGAGATAAATAAACTAAACGTAGCTGCTCAATGTTTACCGGCTCGGCAGAATATTTTATATTACTTCGGTACGAGCCTGTTACGCAGGTGCCTGTATCATTGATGTGGTAAGTGATCAAACATTCAATAGGTGGGAATACAATTGTGTTACTAGACTTAGGCAGCCGCTGAGCCGAGCTCGCTTAGTTCATCGGGTCACCCAGTCACACATCCTCACCTGAGATAGTGTATCGCTTGATAGTTTATCTGTCTCGCTTTGCGTTCTTATTCAAACAAGCTTGTTAATCTCTATTAGATAGTGCATGTGCTCATACCTGCCGAGGTGAGGTGGCGCATGTATGATAGGGTATATGCGTTGTTGATCTGCCCACTTAGCAAGGTATAAAATGCGGACAAAGTGCGTTCTCTTGGCAGCATCTTCCTATATTTCACCTTCTAACCGAAATACATATTCAGCATGTTCAGGACGACTCTTGTCATTTTTACTGCTGCACTCGCTGCTGTCTCCAGTGTGGTTGCCGACCATGCTATTCACTTCCATAACAACTGTGGCCAGTAAGTTCATATTTCCGAGTTCACCGCGAACAATTGCTAAACCAAAATGTAGAGAGATACAACCTCTTATCAAGAATACTGCCAAGGGTGTGACCTACAAGGGCCCGTTCCTCCCGAACGGTGGAACCGCATCCGCCAGTGTGGCCGAAGCCTGGGCATCCGGCATTGTTCTCGGGCTAAGGCATAGCGATTCTGCGCCTGACTGTCCCGGCTGTACGCGTCTGGAGTGTGACTTTGCCTCCGCGGGCTACCATAATTGCAACCTGTCCCGTGTGTCCGGCTTCAGCATTGGAATGGGCTTCTCCTGGTCTGCTGCAGGATGCAACGGTGCCGCTTGGTATTTAATACTAATTTCTGTGTCCTTTTATGTTCTAAAACCTTTTTAATTAGCAAAGCAGCTACCTGCCCCCCAGCGAACGCATGGAACCCGGGCAGCAACGACGCTGGCTCCCTCCGGTTCTGCCAGGCCGGCAGCGTTGCTTTGACGGTCAATTTCTGTCCTGCATAAGGATAGCGCCAAACGTCACTTATAGGCCTTGCTATCTGATGCTCTATGGTCCCCTGTACGATACAATACATGCCGCAATTCAGCCCAGACTGCAAGGGTACCCGTACTCTTGCCGCCTTATCTTTATCCCGGAAACAAAAGTGCAGTAGATCCCAACTTGAAGGGACTACTCTATGATCACTCACATTTAGGAATTTTTGAAGAGATACCACGACGTACGACAGTCCCCAGATCAAGTATCACGAAGCCTGAGACCCTGTTAGAGAAGCTACATCATGAAACGCGTGGTTTTTTCGCCTCTATACTTTGATATCCTTTCATCTATATTTACTTGCTTTGTATTTGGTTCTAACCTAGCACTTCTACTATGATTCCGATATTCGCCCTCTAGGCACTATTCGCATTATGAGTGAGAGCGTTCCAATCTGCCTTCAAGACCCTGTGCTACTTTCGGACATATCCACGCAAACAAACTTTGAAGATATCTAAGAGTTATCATCTTGCGGATGAAACGCAAAAGAAGCCTTAGACTGACAGGCGCCACCCTGCCTAGACTTTGCACGCAAAGGCTTATTCAGCATACCGCAGCCCACTTTGCTTCTTTTCTTTTAAGATAGTGCCCAAAAGGATCTTGTCTTCTTGTCGTTGGTGCCCGACCGTAGGTTATAAAACCTGGCTTGTGGACCGCCTAATCCAGCATCATCTCGCAGCTCCATTCTCACTCTCTTACACACGCTCCTTACTACACACTTCACAATGCTCTCGCTCGTTCGTCTCACCAGTTTCTTTCTCCTCGTGCTCTCTATGGGTTTCCTCACTTGCGCTGCTCCGACTCTGAAGACCGCAGAGCTCGCCGTTCGCGACTACGGCTACAGCAATGGAGCTGACTCGCCCGACCCGATGGTTCTGCAGGCGCTTGTCGATCTAGGGACTCGGGTTGAAGCTAGCCTGAATATCCTTGGTAAGTTCATTTCTCCAATACTAGTAGATAATGGTATTTGATCTATTTGAACATTTAGCTAAGGTCGATACTATTGCCATGGTTAATGTCAACGCGGCTATCATCGTGGCTGATGTGCAGGCCACTGCGGCCGTCATCTTGGCCATCGGGACCAATGTGAAAGTAGATGCTGATATCAAGGCCAAGATCGCAGCTCAAATTGTTCTCATCATCAAAGTATATACTTCTTCTCATGTCTATCACGCATATACTCATTTCAACCAATTTTCTTTAGATCATCGTCAAAGCGTTCATGGACATCTCGATCAAGTTCGGTCTTGATGCCTTGATCACCGTTTTGGCCACAATCGATGCCTGCATCCACCTCCTGCTCGTCAACGTGGATATTTGCATGGAGGGAGTTGTCGAGATCTGCGCCGGGTTGTGAGTCGCCTCTTGACCATGTATATGCGTGTCACAGTTGACTGATTTGAATTCGCACAGGTTGATCGACGTCAGTGCCAAGGTGTGGGTTGAGGCCAACCTTCAGCTCTGCGCCACTCTCCTTGTTCTTATATCTGCCTAGATATGCATTGTAGCTTGTTTTCCTTTTGGGTGTTAGGTGATAGTTTTCAGATAATAGAGTAGATTTCTCGATTCTGCTTATTTTCGTCGAACTTGAGGGCCGTTGTTCCATCATACGCACCGACTTGAACCGCAGCGAAGATCTGTAAGATTCGTTCACTTGAACAGTCTCACCAAGATACTCGACACGATCTAAACATAACCCGGCCAAGATCGTTTCCCGGAGTTCTGGTTGTTATTCTGGCTGAGCAGGACTATATGAGGGACGAACGGCTGCTTGATAGTGTGTGTTGCGCCACACTTATAGAGCCCACAATCTGTTTACATGTATCACATCATACCATCCTCTTCTTAATCAGAATTTATGACTAGATACGAAAAGCGGTACGCATCGTAACTGTGAGCAATGTTTAGCCGGTCCTATAGAGGAATTCTTTTCAATTGATTCGCAACGGTCAAGATTATAACAACAGAGATGCAGCGAACATAAAAGTTGGTTGCAGCGCTGTTCTTGACCACGCCTGCTCCGCAATGGGGGTTCGAATCAAATGGATATGTGTAGCTCATATAAAATAATACATAAGGGCCAAAAAGAATGCAATGAAGGGATGGTTTAATACCGTGGTCTTGTGGATGCTCTCGCGGCATTTGAAGGAATGTAAGGCAGGTTAGACTTTCAGAAGTTCAAAATATCTATAGATACGATTCTACACGCCGAGACATTCATAATTTGCATTAGTATCATATATAGTGCTTGCCCTTCCATTCGCATCCGCTTAGACCTAATGGATGAATGGCCGTCCGAAATGAACCCATAGAAGGCACAGCCACAGAGTCTAGATGCCAAGCCAAACGAATCAACAGAGATATTGCAAATTCCCCGCATCACAACTCCTGCAGCCAAACACCACCTGTTCCCGCTCATTTGCAAGTTCTTCATTCACGGCCATGTAGCTCAGTACTTGCACCATAATAACAGCCTGGGCGGTCGAAGAAGAGCCCGAACCATCCACCCTCACCTACCCTCGAGTTCGAAATCGGCGCGATGTCTAGCAACTTGTCCGTCCTCCTCCAACCTGCCCAACCTGCGAAGCCTTTTCGCGAGCTTCGCCTAACTCCTCTTCCGACTGGGATCCCGACTCTTCCTTGGCTGTTATATAGGACTATTCTTGGAACCCTTGATCCACCAAACGTCGCCACTGTGACCGCCCACTCTCAAGATTTGTGGACGGGAACACTTCCGCAAGATTTCTTGCGCCATGGCTTGACGAAGCCTTATGACTCTGTAATGGGAGGTAAGCTGATTGATCTCTATGTTCACCGCTGTATGTTGAACCACTATCTCAGGACCGTCCGAGTCCTTAGCAGAACAAGCCCCTGGTCCTACAGTGCAACATTCTGCGCCTTCTCATATAGCTCAAGATGTAGGACGGTACAACTTGAAAGTTTTATCAGAGCAGTCCCGTCCTCTACCGGAACGGTTGGCTGCGAAGTACGTAGAAGACGAAGGGAGTGTGATTATCGTAGAAGGTAAGCACTTCCTGTCCTATTATTAAAACTATCCTAATGGTATGTTTAGATCTTTTAGCATACGGCTCAGAGTCTGAGCAGACGCTTGGGTTGGAGCTAGAGTCATGGAAACTGAAACTTGCCAAACACCGAGCGGCCAAGCGTATTTCTTTGCACCATCCAGAGTCGACGCATCCCATGATTTTTGCGATTCACAACAATCTCGCACGCGTTATTGAAACCGAGAGGTCGCGGGGTTTTCCCAAGCCAATTGAATGCACGAAGTCACATACCGGTCAGCGCAGAGGTCACACACGACCGACGCTTGCACCGCTCGACACTGGCGTAGCACGTACGTACAGGTCGGGCGACGCAGAATGTGACTCGCCTCCAGAGACCCCTGGACCGGCCACGCCTATCGATGGATTCCACCAAGGGTTGAATGCTGTCATCGAGGGTGCTAAGCAGGATCGTGCCGCGGAGGAGGGGATGAGACGAAAGGGAGTGGTTTGTGTAACGGGTTCGAGAGGGAGGACAATGGCTCGCCCAAGCCGCTGGTTATGATAGAGGATTCGCGTGAAAATGATAGAACAGACATACTTTTAGATGTATTTATAGCTCAATTATACAACAGTTTATCTATCATTCTATTCAAGGTGGTTTGGCGCCTTTCGTCCAAGATACGCGGGAATTTGGCACATGACCTTCCCAAATCTTTTCGGCCGTTGATTGCGAGTTGATCTTCAAACTTATCCTACTTGAACCACCACACTGTTTAGCTTGGCACATTATCGAGATGGATAGCTACCAGACTCCATTGTCTAGGTGAGCAACTGGGTACTGGAGGGTCTTGACCCGCCTAATGTTGTCGCAGCCGCTATGCGAGCAAAGAAATGTCGCATCTGTTCTCGAGCTCGGTGAGTATGATTATGTCTCCTAATGAATTTTTGCTAACAGACTACGTCGGAAAGATGCGATTTCACACTTGGCGTAAATTGTGGCTAAATCTTGCTATCGCCGAAAAGGAGCTTGGACTTCCAATCCCCGATGATGCGATAACTCAGATGAAAGACAATCTGGTACGAACAAATTCCCGGCATTGCGCCTTCCATATGCTGAATTATAGCTGCTATGCGCTACAGCATTTAGATGAGAATCAGTTCGCCGTTGCAGCAGCAGAAGAGAAGAAACGGCGCCACGATGTAATGGCGCATGTACATACCTTTGGAACCGTTGCACCCGCTGCAGCTCCGATCATCCAGTCAGCTCATTCCTATTCTCTTCAGCCCCCCATACTCTAACTACGCGCGTACAAATAGCTTAGGAGCTACCTCATGTTATGTGACCGAGTGAGCTTGCTCGGTCTCGCAACTAGACATGTATACTGATCAAGGTCCACTTGAAGTAATGCCGATTTGATCTTGCTGCGTGAGGGATGCGACCTCTTGTTGGGTCGGCTAGCTGTGGTGATAGACCGTTTGGCCAACTTTGCCAAAGAGTATCGCTCTCTTCCGACACTTGGATTCACCCACTTTCAGCCCGCTCAACTGACCACGGTTGGGAAGCGTGCAACGCTGTGGATCCAGGTTAGTTTGGAAGCTTCTTGAGAAAACACTAATAAAAGCGACTATATATAGGAGTTGCTCTGGGATTTGCGTAACATCACACGTGCCAGAGACGATTTGGGCTTCCGGGGGGTGAAAGGTACCACAGGTACCCAAGCATCGTTTTTGACGCTCTTCGATGGGGACCACCAAAAGGTCAGTCTCAAATATCACCAGCGAGCTCTTCAATTATTTAAACAAACAAAAATAGGTCGTTGCTCTCGACAAACGCGTAACGGAGCTTCTTGATTTCCCATTTGCGTACCCTGTCACCTCCCAAACATACTCTCGCAAAATTGACATCGACATTCTCCAACCGCTCGCCTCGTTCGGTGCTACGGCGACCAAGATTGCAACCGATCTTAGGCTGCTCGCAAATCTCAAAGAAGTCGAGGAACCATTTGAAAAGGACCAGATTGGGTCAAGTGCAATGGCGTACAAGCGGAATCCGATGCGTTGCGAGAGGATATGTTCCCTCGCGAGGCATTTGATGGTCTTGCCCGGTAACGCTTTGATGACCAGCGCGGGACAATGGTTCGAGAGGACATTGGATGACAGGTGCGTATTTGTTTTGGAAGAAGGGGTTGCGTGTTGAGAGACCTATATATGCAGTGCGAATCGCCGTGTTTCGATCCCTGAGGCATTCTTGACAGCCGATATCGTGCTGAGCACACTTCAAAACGTGCTCGAGGGCTTGGTAGTATATCCTAAAGTTATCGCGCGCCGCATCTCTCAGGAGCTACCATTCATGGCGACCGAGAATATCATCATGGCGATTGTCAAAGCAGGCGGCGATCGTCAGGTAGCGCATGAGCAAATACGGGTGGTGCGTCTCAGATCCCCAGTCTCCTTTGACTTGGTTAATAATAGTTGGTGCATGAAGCTATCGCACCAGGCCGCTCGCGTTGTTAAAGAAGAAGGAGGCGAGAACGACTTGATTGCTCGCATCCGTGCCGAAGCTTTTTTCGCTCCGATTGTTCCTCAGCTCGATACACTTCTCGACCCATCAACGTTTGTCGGACGCGCCCCAGAGCAGGTCGATGACTTTTTGCTAGAATGGGTTACGCCTGCGTTGGAGAGATGGCAGAGTGCGATCAAGAGCGCTGAAAAGGTCGAGTTGAGCGTGTGAGACTAAGCAGGATAGTGTCAGCTATAATTATATGCACTGAATTTAGAGAGCAATTTGCCAAACCAGTTGTCGATCAGTACTCTATCCAAATGGGCTGGCGCGCAATCCTCACACAGGGAGGTATTGAGGGAAGCTACAGCGTCAGATCACACAGGACATATTTCATCTGGGCGAAAAGGATGAATTGTATTCAGTGTTGTACAAGGTAACAAAATTGTGGCAGAAAGCATGTGGTTGCGAGACAAAACCAAGAAGAAACGGTGATTACGCAAGCACGTCTATGAACCCCTGAAATTGGCTACATGTTAAGATAAAAGCATAGATGCAGAACGAAAAAGATTGTGCGAGTTGTGATCATGAAACAAAAAATATACAAGTAATTCTTCATCCACAGAAAGCTGGGACGATCCTGGAGCAAACCATTCTTGTCAGATAGTGTTTTGACTTCAAGGAGAGTTTTGACTCACTGAGGCGCAATCTCTGCCATTCTCTTCAAGGAAACGGTATACACCTGTTCACCCTCTGCGCCTTCTGGAAGCTCAATTGTGAACTATTGTAGAGGCACGATGTTATTTGTTGTTAAATAAAAAATGTTCTCAGTAAAGCGTACCTTCTGCCTGCTCCTGACATTCAACTTCCGATGTGCGTACATCATCTTCCTGCCGTCATAACTTGTACGAGCCAAAGGCGTGAAGACTTGTGGTGCAACTGTCTTTTGTAAGACCTCAAAGATCTCTTTCCGAATAGCAGGTGTGAGTGACTCTGGAGGAGATATTTCTAAACGAATAATGTCAGTTGTGTCCCAATACGAATAAACTGTCATGACTTACGAACTATAGAGTCCGATCGAGTCGATAAGAAGAATACCAGCCCAAAGTCAGTTATGGTTTATCAAAGTCAAGTTATCAAAACGCACCATCATACTGATAGATAGTACCCTCGGGAACCCGAACACTATAATTGTCACTTGTCAACAGGATCGGAGAAACGAGCGGCTCGATAAAAGTCTCTGTCGGGCTCTGAACGATGGTTGTAGCAATCCTGGAAGGTCGTAGCGTGGGCCTAGCGCGGATGATCGTTTCGTTCAGTACAGGAACAAGTTCCGGTCGAGTGCGTGCACCCTTCGTAGTGGACCGATCGTCACTCGACGTTGCCGGAGACTGTGTGTACGTGGGAGGAGCCTTGCTTGAAGGAGAACGTGCTTCCGAGGACGGAGCCGCCGAACGATGACGGTGACGCGACTCTTCGACCACAGGGCTTCGGCCTTGAGCAGGAGAGATAGGGCTCGCACCAGGGGTCCGCTTCTCGCGAGGCGATCGGACGCTCGACGTAGCTGCCAAGATATCTTGACGAATCTTGGGTGCATGCTCCCAGTCGTCGTAGATAGGCACGTCTCGCGAGCCGGTAAATTCGAGCTTCGTCGCGCCGCCGCGCGATGGGACGACACGAGGGATGTTCAAGGTGGGTGTGACATCCACAGACCGTTGCTTCAGGATGCTTCGCGGGGCAGGTCGGAGGTCGGTATCAGAGAACTCGGGCCGAGCCATGCGAGGCAAGTGCACCGGAAGAGGTTCGTCCGTCGAGCGAGGGGATTGAAAGGACACCGACGGCGTGTATGAAGTAGAAGAAACTGTGCTAGCGCGGAACGCCGCAGCTCGCTTTTCTATTCGCTCTCTCCTAAGGTCATCGCGGGAAGGCATTGGATCGTTGGGATGAGTAGGTTCTTGAGAGTTGATAGGCGTTACGCCAGGGGACCTGACGTCACGGAATGCAGCTCGGCGAGAATCGGCTCGTGGCGTAGGAGCGGATGCGACAGCAGAGGCAGAAATAATGGGTATCACTGGAACTGGTATAATAGGAACAGCAGCGACGGGTAGTGATGCTCGAGTTGGGGCTGGAGCGTTGGCGGGGTGTGCAGAGATTGGGGTGACTGGAGGAGGGGCAGGAACAGCAGGAGATGCGGTAACCGGAGAGAAAACGACGGGAGACATGACAGGCGTAGCCGTGCCTTGCGAACTTGCCCTGCTTGTGGCAGTACGGGATTCAGCACGTGCGGCTTCAGAATCTCGGGTTACCGGCGGGTTCTCGGAGGTCGCGTTCGTTGCTGGGCGATACGGCCATCGAGACCACTCGATCTTCTCAACCGCAGGAGATGGCGACGTGGGTGTCCTGGTCAAGACAATATTGCTGGTGGAGACCGACGAGGCCTTGGACGACCTGTCTCTCCTTCCCCTTTTTTCCTTTTTCTCTTCTTTGAGGGGGCTGATCGGAGTGGGTAGAGTGACCTCGATCTCGGTAGCAGGCTTGGAGGTAGGTTCGGGCGCCTTCTCTGTGGGTGTAGACTCTGTGGCAGGTGACCCGAATCCAAACCAACGGAAAGGCGAGAATGCGTCATAAGAGGCCTTAGGAGTAAGAGTCGGAAGAGAAGTATCCTTGGGCCCGGCGCTCGAAGCAGCAGACGAAGTGGGAAATGGTTGAGCCTGTGTCTCCAATTCTGGAGAGAAATCTTGTCGCTTGACCGAGGGATCCTTGAAAGCCGCAGCGTCGCTCGGAGCATTGCCAACTGGAATTGAGATTAAAGGTGGCATGGCTGCGCGACTCCTTGACTTGCCGTTGACCATTGATCGTGCGGTTTCGTGAACAGACGAGGGTGCAGGGAGAATCGATTCCTGGCTCTTGGGCGAAACTAGATCCGGAATAAGAGGAATCGGCTCGTTGTCAAGTGCGGGAGGTAATTGCTTGATCGGCTGGACAATCGGGAGTGGTACAGCAGTTGGCATTTCCGTAATGATTGCGGCCGCGACGACGGGCTCGATATTTCGAGGAACATCAGGAGTCCTTTCCCGTTTACTCTTCTTCGAGCTCTTCTTCTTCCGCTTGACTGGCTCAGGTTCAGAGACAACTGGTTCGACCACAGCAGCCGGTTGAGTAGAGGTTTCCGCTTCAGGAACGAGCACAGAACGAGTAAAAGTTTCAAACTGGGAGGCAACCTTGGGCTGAGAGACGGTCTCGGGCTCAGCAGCAGCCTTGGGCTCCGGGACAACAATTGGCTCGACGAGGACCTCTGGTTGAGATTCAACTATTGGCTGAGCGACGACAACTGGCTGAGGATCAGCCTCGGGTTCGGGCTCGGGCTCGGGAACGGCTGCAGGCTCGAAAGCGGCTGTCGGTTCTGTGACCTCGACTGTCGGCTCCATTTTCGGGCTACTGTACGCGGGCGGGGGATCGGGCATCGACGTACTCTCAGGATGAATCTCCTGCTCGGCGGCCTCGGCCTCGGCTTGCTCCAAAGCCATCGATAGCTTCTTCTCCAAGAGTTCGTGATGAGGTTCAGGGGTCGGAGGCTCGGACACAGGTATGCTCGGTTCGATGAAAGCTGGTGCGACTTCAATCAGGAATGGCGCAACCTCGACCGGGGATAACGGAACCTCAATCGGAGATTGAACTTCGGGAAGCTTGGCCTCTACCACCTTGGGTGTCAGGTTGACCGGGCTATCCAAGTCGAGAGCGAGTTCGGATGGTGTAGGTGAATGATGCTCGACCTTTGGCGTTTCAACCTTTGTAGGAAGCTCGGGAATAGGAGCAGGATTGGGCTTGCGCCTAAAGTTGGAGAAGAACGAAAATCGGCTTTCGATTGGCGTGATAGGAGATCGAGCTTTCTCCTTCTCCTTTGGCAAAGTCGACGAAGCTGCCCCAGTCGGCGTGATGGGTGACTTCCAGGAAAACGATTGAACCGGGCTCTTCGCAGCAGCTGGTTCGATCGGACTCCTTGGCATTGGGTCGACAGGAGTTTTCGGGGGGGCAAGTTCAATGGAAGTCGTGGAAGTGATTGGTTCGACCACTTCAGGAGCCGCAACATCGACGACAACGGGCTCCGCTTCCTCCTCGGGTACGATCTCCGGAATTTCGACAACCAGCTCGGGGGTTGTTTCCACCACAGGAACCGGCTCGACCTCGGCTGCTGGCTCTGCAGCAGCTGGTTCAGCCACAGCGACTGGTTCGACCACAGCAGGCGCTTCGACAGCAGGTTCAACTATCAATTAGGATTAGCTACAAGAGTATACCAGAAAGAAGAGATCGCTTACCCTTCGCGTTCGCTTTCTCCTTCTTTTTCTTCTTCTTGCTCTTCTTAGAAGACTCGGCGACAGGAGCCACGGGCGTTTCAGCCTCTTCAGACAGGAGAGCGATGGGTGCCGCTTCGGGGACGAGTTCGACCACCGGCTCTTCAAACTTCTGTTCCTCGACAACGGGCTCGGGGACAATGGCTTCGGGGGCAGCGACGACAGATTCCACGGCCACTACCACTGGCTCTTCGACGGTAGCAGTCTCGATTTTGGGTTCCTTGGGTTGCGACTCCTCGAGCGTCGGCTGTTCAATCGTGATTGACTCCATCTTCGGTGTCTTGATCTCTGGCTCATCGTCCTTGGTCAACTCAGCCACAACTTCTGGCTCGGCCGCCATCTCCTCAACCTTCGCATTCTCTACAACAGGTTCAACAACTGGTGCTGGCACCTCCTCGACCACTTGCTCCACAGTCTCTGGCAGCTCCTGAGGAATAAGCTTCGGTGTTCCCAGCCCATCATCTACAAGCTCTGCACCAGTAACAAATCAATAAGTAGCTGGATCTCTCCAGGCATGAAACCACTTACTCTCGACATTCTCGCTCTCCTTCGCAGGCTCATCTACTACAGGGGTCGGTTCAACAACCGGCACAACCTTACTTGGAACCTCGACAACGTCAGGCACCGTCGAGACTAGGGGCACTGGCTGCGCTTCGGCGACGACTGGAGGAACAGACTGCTCCTCAACAGCAAGCGGCGAGACTGGCTGGGCCTCATTGATAACAGTCGGCGCAGGCTCGGAAATATGCATCGAGCTCCTCCTCTTGGCGGCCTTTTTCAAAGCCTTCTTCGCAGCCTTGGCGGCCTTGGACGAAGTTGGTTCGGTTGGCTCCTCCTGTGGTTTGGGCTCCTCGACAGGAATGACAACAGTCAACTCGGGCACAGGCTCCTTCGGCTCTTCGGGTAGAGCTTTCTCTTCAGCCTTAGGGGTCGCCGGTGCATCGACTAGAGCTTCGGGAACAGTAGGCTCATCCTAACAAGTCATTAGAATATGGAGAATAATCAGAAATAAATAACACACCTTTGTCTCGATGGTAACAGGTTCCTCGACGGTCACAGCCTCAGGAACGGGCTCGACTTGTGCTGGTGCAACAACTGCTTCAGTCTCAGGCTCAGGTACGACTACATGCTCAGCCTCTGCCTCGGGTGCGGCAGGAGTAGGCTCGGCGACCTCTACGACGGCTGGAACGGTTTCGATTGCTTCGGGAGTAAGATCGATGAGGATGGGAGTTGGGTCGACCGCAGGCGTCTCGATAGGAGCAGGAGTCTCGGCAGCAGCGACCTCCTCAACAGGGGCAAGCACCTCCTCAACAGGAGCAGGCGCCTCTTCGGCAACAGGCGGAACTTCCTCGACGGGCTGAGCTTCCTCAACGACTGGCTTCTCCTCGGCAACTGCGGCAGGTGCCTCCTCGATCATGGCAACAGGGACCTCCTCGATCACGACAGGCGCTGGTTCAGAGGCGACAGGTGCCGACTCGACCACAGAAGATTCGACAACAGAAGGCTCAACGGCAGAGACTGGCTCTTCCACAGTCTCCGCTGCCTTTTTGTTCTTCCTTTTGCTCTTCTTCTTGGCGCTAGACGAGGTAGGCGGGGCAAAGGCTGAGACGGTCGGAGACGTAGGGAAAGCGGACGTTGGTATCGGAGACTTGGGCATAGCAGAAGTCGGAACAGGGGACTTGGGGAAGGCGGAAACGGGTAATGGCGACTTGGGCATCGCAGACTTGGGCGCAGAGGAAGAAAATGGCTCCTCAGATGGCGGGACCTCGATCGCGAGCGCCTTCTTACCGCGCTTCTTGTCTTTCTTCGACAGAGTGGCCGCAGGTGTGGGCTCGATCGGAGTCTGCTCGACTGGCTTGGGAGTCTCGACAACTGGGGAAACAGGAAGGTCGACAGTCTCGGGTGCAAGCACGGGCTCGACAACGAGGGGTTCAGTCGCAAGAGGTTCGACAACAGGGGTCTCAATCGCAGGAGCGTCATCGTTCGAGATCGTAGGTTGTTCAACGGGAGCAGGTTCGACCACAACTGGCTCGGTCTCGGGAACTTCCTCGACCTTGGGCGCCTCTTCGACCTTGGGTGTCTCTTCGACCTTGGATATCTCTTCGACCTTTGACGTCTCCTCAGTCTTAGGCACCTCCTCGACCTTGACAGGTACGATCTTAGTAGGCTCTTCAACATCCCAAGCGTCGTCACCCCACGGATTCGACTCGTCCATCAGACTAAGACCCTCTTCAACATTAGGAAGCCACGCCGCAATGCGTTCCGGGCTACTAGGATCGGGCGGGGCCGCGACCGTCTTGTCGTCCAAATCGAGCTCGGCTTCGTCCATCTCGGGTTCTTCTGCAGCGACGACCTCGGGCTGAGGCTCGGACACGACAGGAGCAGGTGCGGGCGCAACGACTACAGGCTCGATCTCGGCTGGCGGTGATGGTGCGACGATTTCAGGTTCTGGCGCTACGGGCTCTGGTACCGCAATCGGCTCGGGAACGACAACTGGCTCGGGTACGACCACCGGCTCAAAAACAGCAACCGGCTCGGGCAAAGGCACGGCAACGGGGGCAGGCACAGGCTCGGACCGGACCGTGGGATCGACCAAAGCTGCCAACTCATCCGTCGTCCCGAGCTGTGGCTGCTCTTCCTCCTCATCCTTGCCCATATCGACCAACGAATCCACATCCTGCACGCTCTCCGCAACGACCGAAGACATATCATCGTCCATCCGCTCCCTCTCTTTCTCCTTCTCCTTTTCCTGATTCTTCTTCTCCTCCTCTCCAATCGAACCAAACCTCGCCGGTCCTCCAAATCCTCCAAACAACCCAGGACGTCCAGCATTAAACCGTCCAGCTCCCAGTCCAGCTCCAAACGAACTGAATCCACCGCTAGGCGTCTTGTGCGACGGCGAAGGCGTCGACGTCGATCGAGTGTCCGCAAGGGACGGACGTCTGGGTATCATACTCGGCGATGGCGTAGGCAAACTCGAAGTCGACCCGGCTCGCTCCCGCTCTTTATCAAACGCAGGGCTCGCGTTCATGCTCAGCCGGAGACCGAACCCAGCCGTTTTCGAGCTCGGTGGGGCGGTCGCGGATGCAGACTCTTCGGTCAGCTGAGCCGGTGCGGGAGAGCTCGTGACCTCAGGCTCGCGCGCAGAGTTTGATGTTGATGATGATAAGGATAGGGGGTCGGCGCTTGGAGGCGGGATTCCGTTTGGTTTGGGTGATAAGATTGAGTTGGGTTTGGATGAGATAGGCGTGGTTGGTTTGAGTGTCGGGATCATGCTCGGCTTTGGGGGAGGTTTGGCTGAAGTAGTTGTCTCGGGAACTTGTGCGTTCATGACCGTAATAGCAGGAGATGCAGGTACGACTGGCTCGGGTTTGGATCCGGCAGCAGCCTTCTTCGCAGCGCTCTTGGCCTGCAAAGCAGCCATCTTCTCTTGAAACGTGGGCATCTTGGGAGCCGGAGCTGGCTCAGGTGCAGGAGTCGGGGGAGTAGCAGGTCGTCGCTGAACTGGCTTGGGAGCCGCAGGTGGTGGAGCAGGTGTAGGTTCGGGCTCGTCTGTGATAACTGTTTCAAACGCGTTCTGCGCCTTCTTCGCAAAGTCAGTTAAACCGCCCCAGCCCCAACCACCAGACTTGGGAGCAGGCTTGGTTGGTGTAGCCGGTGCTGTCGGTTTAGCAACCGGTTTAGACGTTGACGCAGAACCCCAAGAAGGAGCAGCACTCGGTGGTGCAGGATGACTCGTCGGCTTTTGTTGTTGTTGACCAAAGCCAAATTGATTAGGACGTGCGGAGCCTAATCCAACACCAGAGCCAAAGCCGACCGAACCCGGACCGCGTGTACCGGGAACACCCGAAGCGCCAGTGTTCGACGCCGAACTGGGAGATTTGACGCCTACGGAACCGTTCGAAAAAAGACCTTGTCCAGAGGTAGTAGCACTCGGATTTGGTGTGGTGGGAGTAACGAAAGAAGAAGATGGCTGTGGTAGTGAAGGAGTTACGGTAGCGCCTGACTTTTGCGATCGCTCGGGTTCAACTTGAGCGCTAGCTGGCTTGGACGTAATATTCGTCGGGGTCTTCAGGTTCGTGTCGATCGTCGTCTTCGGAGGCACGAGCGGGGCATCGTCGTCATCAACAGCGGGCATCCCTAAGGGAAAATGAAGAAAGAGACAAGAAAGTTAGGAAACAACCGCGTTGGGGATGTGCGTGTCACATCCGGATTACATAACGCACCTGATGTCCTCGTGCCCGATTCGCGCGAGCCTGAGGTCGGCAAAGGAAGCACGCCAAGTTTGGGAGATTGGGTAGGCGCGTTGCTCGATAGAGGTACATCACTAGATTTGGATACGCCGTCGGGGGTGATCGACGTCGAGGGTATGGGGTTGGCTAGTCGCGAATGAGTTCCTAGACGCGAGATAGAACAAGGAAATAAACAAACCATTAATGTCGTCAACTTTACGTGGGCTCGGTTCAGACGTGGCGCCGTCGAGTTTCGGAGCAACGAGGTCGGCGGACTTGGATGTGGATGGCAGAGCCGTGCCCGCCTCGCTTGGTGCAGCACCGTTGGCGGGAGCACCCTCTTGAGCATCGTCGAATCCCCATGCGTCTTCGGCTTCAACTTTGGGAGTGGCAAGTCCGTTATCAGCCACTTCGGTCTCGTCGATTCCGTTGACGTCAGACTTGCTCTCTTCAGTCGTAGGCTTTACGCCGGCCGTCGCAGTTGATTCGGGATTGTCGGATGGCTTGTCGTCAGTGGTCTGGACCAGAGCGATACCACCACTGGCCTTGCGCGCTTTCTTCTTTTGTGCCTTGGAAAGTGGTGGAGCCGAGGGAGTTTCTGGGGTGGATTCAACCGGGGTTTCCATCGCCGCGACCGGCGTCTCTACTATCGGCGCAACTGGTGCTTCAGTCGTAGGTGTCGTCGGACTCGTAGTGTCCTTGGTAGCCTCAATCTTGGATTCTAAAGTGTCAATAGAGAGTAATGAATAGAAACTGTCAGCTCGCTGTCAATCGGGATACAGACGCAGAGCTCACCCGACACCTCGACCTTCTCCTTCTGCTTGTCTTCGACTACAGCATCAACTACAGCATACATTTAACCTCCAAATGACGCCCAAGATTAAATCCGACTCACCTTTGCCGTTCGAAACATCCGTAGCACCAGTCGCACTACCAGCAGCGTTGCCAGCATTGGTATTGGGAAGAGGCGACACCGCACGCGTCGCCGCAGGCTTGGCCTTTTGATTTTTCTTCTTGCCAGCCATGTTGTCGACTCGTGGTGAGCGTAGTGAGAGTAAACAGGCACTAGCCTCGGACGAAGAGCACAGTCAGAGGACTGAAGCGCCAGAGGAGCCCCACAGGACGCTTATAGGGGCCAGCAGAGCCACCGCCGGCAAAAGGACCCCCGAATCCACAAACACGCGGCGGGCACGTTCACCAGGACCCTCGATACAACACACCCGATTTCAATTTAATAGCTCTACAAGGCAAGCACCACACGGTTTCCTAGTCCCCTTTGAGCGTTCCTGGTTCTCCATTTTCTATTTATCGTACAAGAGGCCCTGGTTATACCCCGCACTCATCGACACAACGACGATCACACTGCGATCCTAGCTCATCACGGCAGCGATAGCACTCGAATTCGATCGGCCGTACTACATTTCGAGCCCAAGTCCAGCCAGCCGCTCTTCCAGCGCAGCGATACGTGTCTCGAGCCCCACAACGTTCCCCCGGACTGTTCCCTCATTCTCACCAATGCTCCCCTCGAGACCCTTGACAGCTTCCTCCAGCTCGGAAATCCCGGCCCTCGTCCGTCGTTGATCTTCCTCTAGTCCAGCTACCGCATCGCCAAATCCCGCCGCGGACGCATGGAGCGCGCTTAGTGTCCTCAGACGAGCGAGTATTGCGGGGATTGTTGTTACGTGTGGTGCGAGACGCTGCAAGAGCGGCGCAAGTTCAGCCAACGCAGGTGGAACGGACGACGACGAAGCGGGAGCACCAGATCCAGACGAGGCGTTGTACCGTTCTAGATCGGTCAGGAGTAGCTTGAGCCTCCTAGAAATCGAGTCGATGTGCCGCGGTTGGGTGAGGAGCGTAAGGAGCGTAGAGATACGTGTGAGGTGGGGTAGAAGCGGCTGTGGGAGAGGCGAAGACTTTTTTGTTTATCCGTGAATCAGTCCATCTATCCATCGTTCATTCAAACGACGAGGGGGGGTACGTACCTCATCCAGCGAAGTCCCTGAGCTCCCAACCAGTTTCTCCAGTTGCGCGATTCTCCTATCCATATCCACCACCCCACCCCCACCCCCAACCGAAATATCCGACTTTAATCTGGCCTCGGCATCATGCGTCCCCACGTTGTTCCCGTCGGCTGGTTTACTCTTGCCGTCGACGACCGCTTGGACGAGTCTCGTCCTTCCACCTACACGCGCCAACCGTCCGCGGACGTCGCTCAACTCTTTCATTAGATCGCTCGGTTCGGCACCTGCGTCCAATCCACGGGCTGCCTCTGCTTCAAGCACGATAAGATCTCGCTTCATCGTCGCGATACGTTCGTTTAATGGTAGCTCATCCTTGGAAGGAGAGGCTGGCCGGGAAGTCGAAGGAGAGGAGGAAGGGTATGAATACAATGCGCGTTGGCGGCCTGGGATTGGTGTTAGCCAGGATAAATGAATGCTTAAATGATTGGGGTTCGATGTGGGGTAGAGTGGGGTTAGGAGTTAGCAATAGGGGGCTTACGAGCTCGTCGTTCAGCGTGTCTGAAGAATCTTCCTGAATCCTCGGTTGGAGGCAGCGGTCCATCGTCCAACTCCTCTCCTTGTCCAAGTTCGGCTGGCTTCCTCCTACTATCCTCTTCATCCGAATCTACCTATATCGCACCCATCCTATCAGCTAACACCAAGACAAAATGTACATACTCTTACCTCGTTAGGCGGCGTGACAACGTCGGGCGTTTCATAGACATCATGTCCTTCCAAATCCTACTCTCTACACCATCAGTTTGTTTTATTCGCGTAAATGAAGAACAAGTGCTCACTATGTCTGGGAGATTCGCGTACTTGGCTGCGCTCATGGTGGACGGGAGAGGAACGCGTTGTGGGAGGCGTGTAAAGTACGTAATCTATGGTGCACATATTTGTGGGTGGGGTACGATTAAGCGCTGCGATGCATACAATTCACATTTTGAGGTGCTCTGTTCTTGCTGTACGTTTGATGATGTTGTATCTGACTATGTGCATAGTGGCATATCTGGTCTCAAAATACATACGAAATATTTTGTGGTTAAAGCTGAACCACATTGGCAGGATCCACACACAAGCCATAACAGGGACAAACCCCGACGACCGAAGCATGTCGGCCTAAGTCCACCTCCTGACCACCACCACCCATAATGACTACCGCACACGTAATCCAATCAAAAGTTGAGGAATGGCTCGCACTTGACAAGGTCAGCTATCACATTATTGTAAATTTTTCTCAATTGACGATTTCCCTTTTGACTGTATAGAATGAGACAACTCGTGCCGAGATCGAAGGACTTTGGAAAGCTGGGAATATCGAAGAGTTGAACAATCGGCTTTCGTATGTATGATCTCAATCTCGTTTTTTTGAGACTGATTTGGTGCTGGTAGGAAACGCATCGAGTTCGGAACAGCTGGTACGCCCCCTAACATGATCGTCTCATCCCAGCTCCTAATCTTAAACACAGGACTCCGAGGCCGTATGGAAGCAGGTTTCGCGCGAATGAACGACCTAATCATAATCCAGGCCTCTCAAGTACTCTACTTCCCCTTTCTCGCCTCTAACCAACTAATTCGGATCATAGGGCCTATGCGCATACGTTCTTGCCAACATCAAAAACGCTGCCTCTCGGGGAGTAGTAGTTGGACACGACCACAGATACAACTCGGAAAAATGGGCTCGGTTGACGGCTGCTGCGTTTGTCGCGAAAGGCGTAAAGGTGTATTTGTTCAAGGGGATTGTGCATACGCCGTTGTGAGTATTCGTGCTTGTGATACAAAGAAGTGGAGACTAATTTGGGAGTAGGGTGCCGTTTAGTGTGAGCAAACTGAAGGCTGCCGCGGGCGTTATGATCACTGGTACGTTGGACTTGGTGCATTTTTTTTGCCGAATGTGGTCTGACTACGCACGTGTGTTCCAGCATCACACAACCCAAAAGTATTTCTCACTTGACCTCCCTTACATCAAAACTCTAATACAAAACTTAGGATGATAACGGCTACAAAGTCTACTGGGAGAACGCAGTTCAAGTACCTTAATCTTTTCCGAACCATCATCCTCGCACTTACAGTATTATAGATCATCGCTCCTCATGATGTTGAGATCGCCTCTGCGATCGAATCCAACTTAACTCCTATCTGTTGGGACCTCTCATCCCTTTCGGACGCACAACACCTTGTCATCGACCGTACAGAAGAAATGACAGGAGCCTACCTTGAATACATCTCCACGCTTAGTCGCACCAAGTACGATTTGCCTCCTTGCTCATACGCTCAATATACTCTAACAATTGCACTAGACTCACAAACCCGACCGTCCCACTTAACTTCACCAACACATCCATGCATGGCGTATCTCAAGCCATAATTGACCGAGCCAACGCGGTGTTCAACTTCAAACCTCTCGAACATGTGAAAGAACAACAGAAACCCGATCCTGATTTCCCCACTGTTGCGTTTCCGAATCCGGAAGAGAAAGGTGTGTTGCACCTTTTAAGATTTTGAGTGGGATTGAGAGCATACACTCTGATATTATAGGTGCATTGGTACGTTCAAGGGCATCAAAGTGTCTAGTTGAGATTTATAAAGTGATGATTATAGGATTTGGCCATCAAAACGGCCAACGCGTCCGGCTCTGCCTACGTTTTCGCTCAAGACCCAGATTCGGATCGGTTTGCCGCTGCAGAAAAAAGGTATTTAGTTCACCTTTTCTGTTAACCAAGCGTTTAAATCATCTTGCTTGTAGGCCAGACAGGACATGGTTTGTTTTTTCAGGCGACCAGCTTGGAAGTCTGTTTGCAGCGTGGACTCTGGAGGGGTACCAGGCGTCTGGGAGGCCTATTGGTACGACGAATCGTGTTGGAAGTACCGGACAAAAGTTAATAAACGTTTGGTACAGAGAAACTTGCAATGGTCGCGTCTACTGTGAGCTCAAAGTTGATCGGGGCCATGGCAGCCAAAGAAGGTTTCAAGTTTGTCGAATCTCTCACTGGTGAGCTATAATTCTCATCTAAAGGACTATATTAACACCGAGCGCAGGTTTTAAATACATTGGGAACGCGGCTCGAACACTCGAAGCAGAGGGATACAACGTTTTGTTTGGATACGAGGAGGCAATAGGGTTTATGTTGGGCGAGGAAGTACGAGACAAGGAT
>JAYRCO010000590.1:0-21228 GCA_037042815.1 Ceratobasidium papillatum
CGAGCAGACCGTTGGTTCCACCAAGCAGCTAGGGGATCCGCATCTTGAAATGACTTGGGGTTGAGTTTCTGTCATACGCTTCATTGTTTTGCGAGCCGTTTGTGGTTCGTCTTATCTTCAATCTTCAATCTAGTCTATCTTCGTTCTACTGTACCAGTACATACTCTCTTGTAACTCATCGCTTACCTGCATTAGTAGCCTTTTCCTAGCTATATGCTGTGCGCTCTGTGGCTTGGCGGCTAAACCGCATGGTCTTTCTGCTTCTTGTGGATCACTCAATGAAGTGACATGCAAAACACATCAGCGCACGTAGCCGAGGAAGAAGGCCAAGGGTGGGTTCTAAGTGGGCTGTGTGGTCTCGGGCAGCTTTCGGGTTCGCCGAAACATACAAACATATGTCAAGTGGATGTCATGGGTGGAATACTATTAACCTCCATGGGGGCAATAAAGACGCAGCTGGTACACATAAACTAGGCTAGGCCGTAAAAGGGGACATGCAACATACTAGTAGACTGACATGACAGAAAAAAAAAACAAGAGAAACGAAGAACAAATAAAGACAAGATGAAATCGTATCAATACAACATGCACTACAACTACTCCCCCGATCAAGAAAATGCGAATCAATAAATAAATAAACAAAAATGAGATGCGCAAAGGGATGCCGACCCTTATCTTCTTGCCACATCAAGCTTGTCGACTTGCATACCAAGCACGGGGAACATGGTACGTGCCTCGTGCATCCAACCCATCATTTCGTCGAGATGGCTGTCAACTTCGGCCTGCTCGGTGAAATCCAATTCATCTATGAGGTTGTCGCGCTCCTGAAGCAGAAACTCGCATAATGCCGCAAGGGGCAGCTAGAAGAAGAATCACAAGCAATCAGCAAAAGGGCAAAACGAAGGGATCAAGAAGCAGCAAGGGATGTTTTTATTATGTGTCCATGGATTACGAAGAGGTATGAAAGAATTGGTGGAGGTCTACTCACACCCTGCCACACCGGGATTAGCATTGAGGTCGCTTCGCGTTGAGTTCGCAAGATTGCTGCGGCAGTAGAAGCAGCATCTCGGCAGATGGAACGTAAATGACTGCGCTGTTTAGTGTTGCTATCTTGGTGTGCCCATTGTCGAATATAGGGCATGTGCAGTGCACACGTTGCCGCATATACCATGACTGAAATAGTACAATATACTCAACCCATGAACCAGAAACGCAAAAGGGGTTCTGCTTACTGTGTACCATGGATAGCACTGTTCCGTCTTGGACGCTCGTCGTTTCCCGCAACGATTCAATCAACTCCGCAAAACGAGACAAGGCTCCCTGAATGGTGGAATACTCGGACGCCCAGGCTTCGGGTAGCATTGAGTCTAACGTTGGACTACGTCAGTACACGTCTGCTGTCGCGGACGGAGCCGGATTTGGCGCACCTGCACTGCTGGCGTTGACAGAGGCTCGATCTAAAAGAGCGAGTGCCTTGAGAGCAAATCCATAGTATGGGGTCGAGGCTCGATCGGGGATGCCGGGGACAAGCGAATACAATGACACCACCGAGTTTGTGTGAACACTATCAATGATTTCCTGTGAGGACCAATCTCAGTAAATCTCCTATTTTGCCTACTGTGACGCAAATCAACTCACGTCCAACGTTTGTGGCCATGGAGTGTGAATATCTGCGTCTGCAATGCCGCATGGCAGCCCGGTTAACAAGGATCCCCATCGGTCGATGAAGAACGTAAACCTGCGTTTGGGTCAGCTGGTTCAAGTTGACGTAGTGCACTCCCAAACTCACCACCAAGCGCAGACCTTATCCTTTTGGTTGGCGAGCGCAAGATCATGCTGCTGGTCATGCATGCCCTGTGTGTCTTGAGGCAATGCCATCAACTCGTGGAAGCCTTTGTTGACTGCAAAGCGTACAGCGCTGATCGCTCTGTGGTATCCCTCCAAGAGTCGACCCTTTGTGTAATTCGATCAGATGGCTTTCAGAGGCGTCAACGAAAAGTTCTCTCACCTTGCTGTAATAATACATTGCAAGCATGGAGCTTGCAAATAAATAATCTATTGCATACGAGGGATTCTCGGTCAAATCGATCGCATCTTCTAAAGCCCGCCGAGTACGTTCGACGAATGACGACTCGAGGTGAGCCAGGGAGCCGTCCAAACAGAAAAAACAACCCTAAAATTTGAGTTAGAAGGAACGCTCACACGCGGATCACTGTGGCAAACGAGCTAACCAAAAGATAGGACGCAGCCAGCAAAGCCGGATGACGTTCAGCATTCAGGGTATCTGGCTGGAGTCGGTCGACATGTAAAAGGCCGCATCGAAATCGATGAGTAAGAAAGTGAAACATGCTGAGTCAAGATTGAGTTGTGAGTAATCAAAGAAGGCAGAGGCAAGGTTAGAATACTGACATTTTGTCGGCCAGCTGTTCAGAAATGACGCCGTCGTGCCCAAGAGTGGAGGGCTGTGAGTCGAGCAACTGAGGCGAATCAACGTATGGAGTATCCCAGGACGTGGTGGGGCTATTGCGGGATGCGTTTTGGGGCGGATAACCATGGTTGGAGCCAGTGCAAGATGAACAGTCAGAGGCGACGTAGTCAGCTACGTATTGTTGTATATTGGACGCGCTAGTGAATAAGGAGCGCGATGGTCCGGCTGTGGTGTAACCGTTTGGAGAGTATTGCACGTATGGCGGAGAGTAGGGGCTCTGAGACGGAACATCCCGAGACCGACCAGGAGCCTTTTCCCGCGATTCGATGAATGCAATCTTGTTCTGGAGCTCGTCGATACGGTCCTATGAAGATATGAGAATAGATGACGAAGATAAAGGGGTTGAACATACCTGTAACAGCTGAGTGGGCGTGCGGTGCGATGCGTTATCATAGCTACACGTCTGCTTTCCCTTGACACATGAACGGCATGGACTACGACCGTCGCATTTCTGGGTGGGTATTAGAGCAGCCCTAGATGAGAACGAGGTGGACTCACGAACTTGCGGCGCCTACAAAAAGTGCAAGCATATCCACGCCTGCCTTGAACGCTGTTCCTGCGGAGGTCATGGGTAAGTGACTGCATAGCGAGGATTTGACCGTGAGCTCTACGAACTGGTGGCCTTTAGTATGCTAATTCTGGTTTGATGGTTATGCCGAGCGTGACAAAGACACGCCCGTTCCCGAGTGGAGGGTTAGATTCATCAAGGGACCAAAGTGCCGATGTAAGCTGAGCGCTGACGACTCAAAATCACACAGCCTCACTGCTTACGGTTCTTTGATAGCAGATGTTTGACCCATGTGGAATTTGACCTACTATTAGAACGCGGATTTGGTCTCCGCCTCCACTCCACAATGGATTAGATGTTCGTCTCTTAGGATGGCTGTACTCAACTGAAACCGGCCTGTGGCCGGCTAGCGCTGCTTTCTTGAACTCTTGCCTTGTGTCAGTGCTTCGTGAAATGACTTTCGTGCGGCATTTTAACCCTCCGGATCAACTCCTTCAACGCGTAACGCTGGTCTGCGGTATCTCCAAAGTCAACCTAGTGACTGAAAATGAGCATTCTTGATGGATTTTTTTTGCAATAGGCACTACATCCTAATGTGCCATGTGGTGAGGTGTCTGTGTGCTTTGGAAAATGATCCGCAGTGATCCTTCCTACCGATCACTTGGGGTTAGAAATGGCCCTGTACCGGCGGCAGCCACCATACAGGGGCAAATCAAGGAGATGAGTCCTCACAAACCGGTTTGGCAAGTGCCGTTTAGTGCAAGGGCGCTTGAATTAAACATTATTGGCCAGAACTCGCTCCTATTTGGGGTCCCACAACCTTCTGCAAGAACCCCGTACTGGTCGGCCTTCTACTGGGGCCTTCGATCTAAAATACACGGCTATACGCGCAAATAAAACCTATACACGCCTGAACTAGCTGGTTTCAAACCGCTGACACTGACTAAATGCGTTCATTTCAGTAAAAAGTCACCTGAGTAACTATACGTTCCGAGAATAAATGTCACATATGGCAAGATCATATTCTGGTCGCCTAGCACTCACACACCCACATGAGCGCGCCTACGCGAAACGCGCGATGGTTCACAACCAATCACATACCTCTCTATGTCTCGGTCTGCTGTGCCCGGTCCTTACAAATCTATTTGGCGGATATCAGATACGCGCGAGAAATCGAGTAGCGCTCAGTTGCACAATTAAAAACCGACAAGGGGATCGGCGGGATGTGGCCTTTTCAAATTGGAATCAAATTGGGAATATCAAGATGCGCGACAGCCTGAGTGCTTCTACGATCTCGGTGACTTAAGCCCGCATCCGCGGGTTCGACCAGTAGATCTGCCACGTGAAGCTGGTCGAGACTGGCAGAGTACATGATTTGTTACGCGGCCTGTATTCGGATCAGCACTCTAGCTTAGTTCTTCAAGATGGCGGCGAGCCAGCTCATGACTGATGTTGGCTACAGTCTGACTGAGATTAAGATTTTCGTGACGCAAAAGCATTTGCGTCAGAGGCCGTACCGCATATATCTTTATTGTACTAATGACAAAGCAGACTCATGCTTGACTTGATGAACCTTGGGCAGATCGGTGCGCGCTCGAGAGATGAAACGACTTCTTTCGAGCCGAGGAGTTAACTCGCAGGCTACTGCGTTAGCATGCAAACTACATATACATTAGACTTAGAAGCGAGTACACGGCAACTATGGCATTCGAAAAACCATTCGGAGAACACAAGCTTTTAGATCGACCCACTGGTCCTCTTTAACGTATGCTCCCACACCAGCTTCCGCAGCTCGGGGGTGCTATATTTATTATTCCCGACGTCATCGGCGTTGTTATTTCTATAGTCCCCAGGTCAATATCCGCTTCGGTGCCTCGGCCAAACCAATCGAGCTCACCTAAAGAACGCGCCTTTCGAGAATTGAGGATCAAGCAGCGTGTATAGCATCCACTGAGCACACTCGGCAGGCGAGACCGTTAGGGGTCTTAACATGAAGATAAACGGCTTAAGCGACCAGTGAAAGTCCATCAGCATTGGCGTGCGCACGACCCCTGGGTATGCATGTATGAATGCCATATCGGGATGCTGAGCGGCAAAGTCCTCGCACATGTAGTCGTTCATCGCGGTTGCGCTGTCCGCGGCAGTTTTGAGCCCATACCCTGTTTTCAAGTCGAGATTCGCCTCGTCAATTTTCCCGTTCTAGATCAAAATATTATGTTTAAGTGGTCTTTTTCAATCCAGCAAGGGAGGAGAGGATACATACAGATCCGGCGGCGAGCACCGTTAATACCCGTGCTTCTTCGCCTTGCGCTTTGGCCTTCTCTAACAATGGCATCAGGTCATGCACAAACCGCCAACGCGCATAATAGTTCAGCGCAAGCTTCTTGTCCATCCCCTCACTCGTTTCGTCTCGGCCTTTGAGCGTTAAAAATCCAGGTGTGAGCACGAGATAGTTTAGCTTGTTTAAGCGCCCAAGAAGCGAAGCTGTTGTGGCCCTCACGTTGGACATGAGGGTTGCGTCGCATGGCTCGAACTCGTACGTAGAGGTGGAGGGCGGTGGAGGAGTGGGAAACGACTGAATAATCTTGTCGGCAGCCGTCTTGTTTCGTCCACAAATGACGATGTGCGCGTTCCCGTTTGTAGCGCTCGCAAGAGCTTCTGCAACTGCTTGGCCTGGTGGGGTACATACGTTCTTGGCATGAGAGCTGTGCATTGCTAAGGCAAAGATAAGAGCTTACCAACACCGCTGGTTCCACCAAGAAAAAGAGCAGTGGGGCGGTACTTTGGGACTGCAGCAAGGTTGGCTGCGCGCACCACAGCAAGAGATGGCATGATGAAAGGCTGGAGGCGGTTCTTGATGAGGTTGAATGTTTGAGCAAGCTACCTTGATATAGGAGTGCGAATATGCTGCGCCCTGGTCGTCGCTCCGTGCGGGGCCCTGCGATACGCGTGCCTTCTGGGTGCCGGGAATGACGTGTGCTACAAGGTGGAGGCGATCATCGCGACTTGGTGCTGCCCAGTCCCTGACCCCGCACGTGACAACGAGAACATGGTTCTTCGACTGAGTCTCTGTGGCGATTCTCCATCATGGCCGACCATTCTCCAAGTTGGGTAGATTAATAATGTGATTAACACACACTCAAAAAATCATTCTAGGCGAATTTGAACTAGACACCCAGCCCCTAGATACTGTTTCTGCCCTCAAGTTTTCCCCTTCAACACCTCAGCATCTTTTAGCGGCATCATGGGACAGTGTGAGCAGATCAGCATCTAGGTTTCTTGCTCTAATTGATTTTTGTAGAATGTGCGACTCTATGATATTGCTCAAAATGATTGTCGGTCTACCCTACAACACAAAGCCGCGGTCTTGGATTGCTGTTTCTCTAGTGGGAACCAAGCTTTCACTGGCGGACTTGATACTTGGGTACGCTCGTGAGTACATCGATCAGGGGGCATTTTACCCAGTTTAAGTGGCCTTAGCTGGGATTTGGAAACCGAAAAGATGACTGTGTTAGGCGCGCACGACGCGACTGTCTCATGCGTGTCATATGCAAAAGAATCCAGTAAGTGCTCTTACCTGCGCGTACATCAACCCGGCCTGACTTGAGCTAGACCTCCTCATCACCGGCTCCTGGGACAAGACACTTCGGCTTTGGGACCCGAGGGGTGCTAACCCTGCTTCCGTTGGCTCGCCACATACCCAACCTGAACGTGTTTATCGAATGGACATTGTTGGAAACACGCTTGTCGTTGGATGTGCGGGTCGACTTGTCCACATCTACGATACCCGCAAACTTGACGAGCCAATCCAAATCCGAGAGAGTAGTCTCAAATACATGACACGTGCGATCGCGTGCATGGCAGACGGTCAAGGATACGCGTGCGCTTCGATCGAGGGGCGCGTGTCTGTCGAGTACTTTGACCCATCTCCCGAGATACAGGCCAAACGCTACGCGTTTAAATGCCATCGTCGACCGTCGCCCACAGAGAAGGATGTAGACCAAGTCTGGTCCGTCAATGCGCTTGTATTTCATCCAACTTATGGCACGTTTGCGTCGGGTGGTTCGGATGGGACGGTGTGTTTCTGGGATCATTCAGCGAAGAAGAGGTTAAGACAGACACCACGATACCGAGAGGCAGTCAGCGCCCTGGCGTTCAACACCTCGGGATCGAAGATTGCTGTGGGCGTGGGCTACATGTGGGATGAGGGTGAGGAGGGCGGCAAGCGGTCGCGACCTGGGGTTATTATCCGAGACGTTGGTAGCGAGATCAAGGTATGTGGCGCCTATGTTCGACTTCTTCAGCCTGGACTCATGGCGCATAGGCGAAATCTCAATCTTGAGTTGGCGAACGTATCACACTCTATTTCTCTGTTCATTCATGTACTCGTCCACGTGCGGTCGATTTCAGCATTCAGTATTTTCTTTCATCTTCAAGGGGCGGTGGGGCCTGACAGTATGGTGCAATCAATCAGCCGAGTAAAAGGCCTTCTCCAGCGAATAATACTGTCATTTTTCTTCGTGTCGCACGCGACTATGACTTACTAAGGGCTTGGCGGCCTGAGATTAAAATACATCCGCGAGGTCAAGTTGCCATAAAAGGGTAATTTCCAACGACAGCGAAGCACCGAAGCGCGCATCAGGCGGTTCTACCGTTCAACGACCTTGTGCTCAACGGCCACCCACGGAATTTGTGTTTAAGCACCTCCACAGCAGCATTCAAATCAACCGGATACAAGTACGCAAGATGGCAATGAGTATTGCGCAATCCCCTCTCTCCTCTGGTGGTCTCTTCCTGGTTCGTCTTTGTTCTTTGCTTTTTGCTCGAACATCGCGGTCAACGTCATGCATTATCTTATTGCGCTCGGTTTACCCACCGCGGCTCTTGCTGCTGGTTCGTCTCGCCTCCAAACTCGCCAGTCTGACCCTTGCGCTGCGATTGCACCAAAAGGATGGTACAAGCCTTCCCAGGTTTTGAGCTGCCTCCAGTCGTTCTCTTACAACGAGACTTTGCGCAACAACGTAAGTAAAAACCAAACATGTATCTTAAACGTAGTTTGACTAGAGGATTCTGTGCGTTAGATCGTCGATGTTGTCAGCAAGACTTTCAACTTCCATACTTCGGTTTCATTCCACTTGAATATGCCGGATCCTTTTACGGACGATACTGTTGATCTCCAGGGAGAGCTTCACCGCATCCGGGCAACCAAGTATGACACGGATTGTGAGTTTTTTACACTTAAGTTTACCGCTCAAGCATTCTCACTAACATCCCGTACAGTCAACCTTCACCAGGAGTAAGCGCTCATCCTGAGAGCTTTCACCGTCACACGCTGATATTTGCTCTAGTGTTTCTAAGACTGTCAAGAGGCTGAATGACGGCCATGCGGGATATATCAATTACTGCTGTAAGCTCCCAACTCTGTACACTAGGCTATATATGGCTCTAAACATGCCATTTCTCTAGATGACTCGTTGTACACTACGTACCTTCCTTTCCCTCTGGCTGTGCTCGCCCGTCCAGATGCGCTGGACGTGCAAAACATCTACGTTGTTCCCGAGGCTTCATCGGTTGCGACCGCCGAGTTTGGGGGCGATGCTGTTGCAAAATGGCAGGCTGCTCTCGGACGCAACTTGACTGATGTAGGTGTTAGTATGACTCGTTCGTAGCGCCCATACTCACTTCGTTTAGTTCAATGGCGCCCGCATTGTATCCATCAATGGAAAGGATCCTTGGGCAGTCGTCGACGAGAACGCTGCCGTAAACGGTGGCTACCAAGCGAAAACCACTCGCCAAAACGGTTTCTTCTCTTCTTACCTGCGCGCTGCGACCGAGTGGTCCTACCGACTGGGTGATTTTGCCCAATGGTCTCTCCCCGTCCGTGGAGATTCCGTTACTCTCCGCCTCGTCCGCAACGGCACCAGCACCGAAGAGACCTACGTGGTTCCCTATCTTTCTCGTGTCGGCTCCGCGACTGTCGCGTTTACCGATGCCAAATCTCTCTGGGCTAACAACTGTCTCGCCACATCCTCGACCAACGGCGCCTCATATTACAACAAAGTTCAGGCCAAGGCCAAGGCTTCTGCTGACAAGCCTCGCTTCCAGCCCGACCCAGTGATTGCACCTGTCATCGACGGCAAGCGCCAAGCAATCTCGGGTCTTGTCGCAGACGGCCCTTTGTTTGATATCACGCTTCCATCAAGGTTGTCTCCTCCAACTCCTGTTACTGGAAATGGTGCCCTCCAGTTCTACATGCTCGATGATGGAAAGACTGCAGTACTTGCGCTTGGCTCGTTCTCTGGAGATTATGCAGGTAAATTGCAACTGTTTATACAACGTCGACTTGATTTGACAAGTTGGTACAGGCGTTCTAAAAGGAATCCTTGATGGGGTCAACGCTGTTAAGGCCAAGGGAGCTACCCATCTACTTGTTGATGTGACCAACAACGGCGGAGGATATATTTGTCTTGCTGCTTGGCTCCACCGTGTTGTAAGTCTAGTGTAACACGGCCTTGATAGCCTGTTTCCTTACTCTCAACGAATAGCTCGCTGGCCCCGGCCCTGGTACCGAGCCGCAACCCGGTCTTGATGGTAGCGTTCGCGCGCAGGACTTGGCTCAGAAGATTACGGCTAAGATTGTTGCCAACAATACTGGCGTCGATCCCCAGCAACAGATGCTTTACAACCGTGAGTTAGCTCAAGGAACCGATATTGGAACCAATATTGAAAAAAAAAATAGCTCTCAACTGGCACGACGTCCACTCCAAGACCTTCCCCGCCAACTTCAACTGGCTTGACCCTGCTATCCAGCTACAGATCAACGGTGTTCAGGACAAGTTCTCCCAAAAGTGAGTTCTGATTACTTTACTCAGCATCTCATTCTGACTGCCTTTTTAGAATTGGGGACGACTGCATTCCATACGATCTCACTCCCCCCGCCACCAAGCCCTTCGAGTTCGATAATGTCGCTATCATGAACAACGGCCGCTGCGCCTCGTCCTGCAGTCTGTTCACTATCTCAATGCGCACTAAGTACAACGTCAAGACTGTAGTCGTCGGTGGCAAACCTGGAACGACGCAACAATACTGCGGAGTTGTTGGTGGCCAATCCCTGAACTTTGCGTCGATCGATAGTGATGTGAAGACCGCCGGGTTGAAGAGCGATGCCCTTGCGCCACCCGACTTTATCGGCGACAACTACCAGGGTGCGTCTTCCGCCGCTTTTGATGTGGATTGTGTTACTGAACTATGCGTGGCAGGTATTACCTGGAAGCTCGGATATTCTATTCTGGACCAGAACCGGTTCGAGGAGTTCAACACACACCCCGCTCAATTCACATTCCCGCTCCTCCCCAGCACGTAAGTTGCCTTTTGCGCATCTTATTACCGCAGCCTCTGACGAAACTGTGTTTCCTAGTGTCAATAACCCCAAGGCGTTGTGGACTGACATCACCCGCAGGCTTTGGCCCAACTAAACATATTTTTTCCTGCGCGGTCTATGTTTACTTCCAGTTGTTTTTGTTGCAATGGACTTTGTTTTGCATCTCAGAATAACTCGACAAATAGCATTCAGCATTGGTTTGATCCCGAGCACTAAGAAAATAAGAAAATGGATAAAACTACACTGACGGGAAAACGCATACATGCAGCAATTACAACATCACAAAGCGTTTAATGACCAACACCTAAAAGCTTACAGAAAGTATCCAGTCGAGTTTTTTGCCGGTTGGGTCGAGGCTACCCAAGTTGGAGAGTTGGGCGATGCAGCAACAGAGGGTACGTTACTTTGTCTCAGAGGGGAAGATGTAAAACAGGAATGAGGTGTCTGGGGCAGCGAAATCCCATATGAGTCATTTTGCGAGTTGGAAGATGTGTATCTAATCATAAGAGGAGACGGCCGATGACTTCTGTCGATAGTAGGATGTGTCAATACGGGGATTGGTTGGGGTGGCACAGGAGCAGCTCGGGTGGCGCGAAGACTGGGCCTATCGGGTATGTTGGGAGAAGTTGGATTGCCTAACATTGTAGCTGGAGCGGAGCTAATGCGAACCGCCCTAGGAGCAACGCCAAGCGGAATGCGAGCCGAAAGTGAACCTCGGAAAAGCACGTTGATGTCTTGACGAACGGCTGTCCGCATGCTTACTGGCTCCTCTTCGTCCGCTGAAAAAGAGAATCAGTTCGTTTTAGCTATGTTGAATGTGGAGAGATCCTAGACGAACCAATCAACCCGTACTCCTCCAAAGTACGCAGGCGCACTTCTTCTCCAGTAGGAATTGGGGATCCAGAGAGGTAAATCAGCCGCCCTCTTTTCGGTTGGACCGTTACTTCTAGCGCAATTGTTTCCGAAACTGCTTCCAAGGAGGACCTGGCTTGAATATTGGAAGTAGTAGCCTTCTCGCACCGCTTGTAGGCTAATAGTTTCCACCTCGCGACTATTCCTAGGTAGATTCCAAGTATGAAGCAGATGCATAGGACGGATGATGCATGAACACGTTCTGAATGAGGACGGTTAAGGCAAAACTCAATGTCCCGAGATATGCTTGTTCCATCAGGATAGTGTATTAAGAGTGGAGCGGTGCCCATATGTAGGAAAAGGTCAAAAGGACAGCTTGTCGAAACAGGGACGCTCGAGTGAAACGAATGTGCAATGGGGTTATTCTTGTTTGAGTCATATCGTGAGAGGTCGTAAGAATGGAATTCGCGGTCTTTGTTGTAAGTTTCTTCTTCATCTTCGTTTTTATCATAAAAATCATCCTCGAAATCATCATTCTGAATCGAGTTTGATTCGTTTGGCTTCAAGCGAGAACGTAGGCGCAGTGTAAGTTTTCGAACTGAGCCACGAGTAAGACCAACGTAGACTCCCATTTTGTCCAAGAACGTGAGCGTGGTGAAGTACAAAAACAATCACCAGGGGCGTTTTGATGGCGTAATTTCAAACTTAGTATAGGGGCTTGGTCACGTGCCAACGCGTTGCCAGACTCAGTGAGACTGCATATGTTTAAACCTTTGCTAAGTTATCTAGAGAACCGGCAGTAAGAGGTAAGCTCAAAGGAAATTAGGAGAAAAAAACGGCTAATGCATGTCATACATTATGTTTGTGTCTATAAAACTCAACGGAGTTCGGCTCTACATCACTATGCACTATGCACGATCATCTTTTATTTGGTCTATGTGTTACAGAAATTATTGAAATATGAGCAGTCATCCTCGAAACTCATTTTTACGCTCATCAGTGACCAATAATCGGTTGGGGAACATATGGTTCCTCCAGGCTCTTAATTTCCTCTTCAGTCAACGTGACATTAACTGCACCTATAAAAATAGATAAGCATGAGCACGCATTAAATTTAGAACAGTAAGCAGTCCTTACCTATAATATCCTCCATATTCTTTAGGCTGGTTGTTCCGACGATTGGAGCAGTCATGTAATCTTTCGACAAACTCCAGGCAATTGCGACTTGAGCCATGCTAATACTACGAGCTTTCGCGATCTCCTCCACTCTGTGTGATGTGCTATTAGCCTAGGCATATAAGCATGGATCGGGTATACATACCGGCTGACAATGGTGGCATTGGCTTCGCGAGTCGTAGGTAGGTAGCTGGCCCATCTATAGCAACGCTTCAGCTCGAGCAGCGACTGGAACATATAAATACTCACGCATCTGTATTTGATCGAGTCGTGCCCTCGGAGTTCAGTGGACGAGTGAGAGTCCCTCGAGCGAGAGGAGACCAGGGGATCATGCCAACCCCGAACATCTAGTTTTGTTCCTTTAGAAACTATATACAAAGAATAGACGTCAACATACCTTGAGTGTAGGAACCATTTCGCGCTCTTCTTCACGATATAATAGGTTGTGGTGGTTTTGCATCGAAATAAAAGGTGTCAACTTGTTATTGATCGCGTAGTTCTGCATAGCATGGAACTGATATGCATGGCAGCTTGACATTCCGATGTATCGCACATATCCGGCTTGTACGACGTCGTGCAGGGCCTGCATGGTCTCGGCAATTGGCGTCTCAGTGTCGAAGCGATGGCATTGAAGTACATCAACGTAGTCAAGTTGAAGACGCTCGAGAGAGTGCTTGACTGATTCAAATATATGCTGCGTTCAAGCCATCAGCGCCAAAATCAACTACTTCGACTTGTGAACTAAGCGCACCTTGCGGCTCAGGCCATGCTGGTTGACATACCCAGCCGCGTCAGCCGCCTCTCCAGAAGGATATCGCTCCCCGGGTGTTCGGCCAACGGTGGCATATAGCTGTGAGAAGAATCTTCATTTAGGATTCAGCCTATGTGAATGATGTGATAATAGTACCTTAGTCATTACTACGATCTCGTCACGAGGTAGCTTGAGCTCCTTGATAGCTTTACCTAGGATCCTCTCCGACTCGCCATTCGAGTAGACATTGGCCGTATCGAATGTTTGAATCCCAGCCTCGTAACTGCGCAATGAGTCCGCAGTGTATTGATAGGACAATTTGTTAGTACTTACGCTGCTTTGATGTGCTCAACCCCCTCTTTCTCTCCTAGAACCCATCCTGACCACTCAGGGCTGCCATAACTCATGATCCCGAGGATAATGCGCGATACTTTCAAGCCAGACTGGCCCAGGCGGACTAAAGTGCATCTGTCAGTCTAGGGAAAATGTAGTATCCAAGAAGAAATCATACCATAAGTCATTTTCTTTTTAGTTTCGTTGGTCGACGTCATATCAGCTCTTAGGGAATCTAACAGTAAAAAAGATAATATGGACGTGGGCGGCGGATGACAGCGAGTGGCAGCGATAGGATCGCTGATATATGCAAGAATCTGGTGGAGGTTCGGAAAGCAGCCCCGAGTTATACGGCAATGTCTAAGCGTTCCTTATAACATTCCTCGCGCATATGGTCGATCACCATGCGGCGTCATGCCGAAGTCATTTGGGTGGAGGTCGAGTGGAGGCTGCATTACATAAGAGTCATCACATGTTGTGGGTGCACTTAATCTCCCTTCGTTGAAGCTCTATTGCATGAAGTCCCTACCGTATCAGTTTTAAATTGGTGTGCCCTATACTTTGGTTTCAGCAAATGGATTGCCAGAAGTTCTAGCTTTAGTTCACCAACAATGTCTTCGAGGGGCTTCAAGCCAATGTTTGGGATAATTGAAGCAGTTCTGTAGTCCTTAGAAAGATCGCAAGCAAAGTGCACGAGATATTTTAGCGTTTTCGACTCTTCAATCTACTCGAATCTAAGTATCTGTGACCAGGAGTGTATATATATCCGCGTCGAGAACCAGAAACTTAACAGTTGACCATTGCGTGTCCGCCTCATGTGATTGTAGGCAGGTAAATGAAGTCGTAGCGTGTGAACGTCAAGCTGGAGAATCTTTAGGTCCTGTAAGATTAGTTTGACAAAGGATGTGGTATAATTGTTGAGCATTTCGGTAGAGTCCAAGTGTGAACATACTATAATTTACCTTGGCTTGACCCACGTTACATAATCGATACAGCCCGACTTAACAGTCTCAGGTCTCTTTTATGCTCGTTTAAGTCTTGGGAGTATGATTTTAGTTATCCTGGTAGCGTATTCCACGGTTTACTTGTGCTGTTGTCGTAGGCTAGAGGTAATTCATCAAAGAGTTAAACGTTGTTGCGTCATGTTTAGGTAAGGAGCCACAGGCGCGACCACGTGATAGACAGCGTTTCCGCAAACGAACACCTGGGGTCAACGTGTGACGCTAATCACCGACTTGCTGCATCCTACCACCATGGGACTACTCTCCTGGTTCTCCAAGGTAATGAATACAGCCCCTCAAAGTGCTCATTGATCTCACTTCGCCCTTAGCCCGTCGAGAACGACGCTGCTGTTCTGCAGGCACTTGCAGATTCCATCAGCACTCGAGAGGCGCACCTCTCTGAGATTCGCCAGCGCGAGAGGCGAACTAAATTCTTTTATACTCTATACTCAATAGGGTCATGGATACTATACTCGGCCACTTGGTTCTTGAATTTCTTGCCTGCACTAGAAGGCCGCCAAACACCGTTCCAGTGGACAATCTCGCGGCCAGCTGAGAAAGCAGTATATTTATTACCTGTGTCGGTTGGACCTTTCTTGTGAGTAAGTCTGGATCCAGAAGATCGTGTAGGCTAAAGTGGCGGTTCACTACTGTGTAGTATATATTATACTCGGAGATTGGTACAGGCATGGTATAAACGCCAGGAGAACAAGGAAGGTTCGGATCCTTTGCTCTTGTCCTCTCCTTCAGACTAATAACGAAACCGGTAGACCGCGAGCTCAAGAAATTGCGCGGCGAGCAGAAGAAGAAGATCGAAGAAATCAAGACTAAGCGCAACTATGACAAGACCAGGGAGCTTATAGAGCGTTATGAAACCCCAAGAAAGGTAAGTTGACTCGTGGCTTGTTAAACCTATAGCGAATTCAAGCTTCATTTCAGGCATCTCAAGAAGACACGAACATGAGCATCAGGCAGCGAGCCATCACCATGAGTCCCAGCACACCTCGCACCCCAGCTCGCGTTCCCAACCCGAGTGGCCAGGCTACGTTCAACCCTCGTGCGCCTGTCCCAGGTCAGGCTCCACTTGTTGCCCCCCAATTTGCGTGTAAGTCGTTCATATACATATGCTTAGCACTACTGAACTTGGCATCCGGATTTAACAGCTGCTGCAGCCCGGCCAGTGCAACCGCCACGAAGGGGATGGATGGATAAATTTGCGGACAAGTTACTTGGGGATGACGATAGCACTGTTGGTACGTAAATGCAACCACGTTTCTGGCGTGTGCAGTGATTTACACTTTTTTTCGCTTCGTTAGGCATAGCCCAGTCTCGCTATGCATTGATCTGTGAAAAGTGTTTTTCACACAATGGTTTAGTCAAAGAGAGCGAATGGGAAGAAATACGTACGTAATTTGTACGGTTCTAAAAACGCTGTAGGTTTACACTGATTCTTTTCTTGTTTATAGAATACCGCTGCCCCAAGTGTGGTCATTTCAATCTCTCCGCCAAAGCCAAGAAAGCTGGCATAACTATCCCTCCCCCCTTCCCTGCACCCGCTGGTCCTACTGCCTTACCTCCCAGCAGCGCTCAACTCTCAGCTCCTGACACGTCAGAGCCCCCGTCTCAAGATGAACCAACCCCCGAAAACACTGATGTTGATGCATCATGATTCGTACAGCCGCTCTCATTCTACATCCATGAAGTTATGCGCCAATCCGCTAGTAGGCGCACAGTGATTTCGCTCATCTGTAACTTTACTGGCCAGATCAACGCCGGTTGCGACTCCCCCCGCTTGTTCCACCCCCTGCTCCTACCCGTTTCATCTCTTCTGCGTCTAATCCTGCTTCGCTGAGAATTCTCTCTACTTCCTTTAGTACTGGCTTGTAGGTTTCTGTATGGTTATAGTGAATAGATCAGACCCCGTTGTCCATGAGTGTATTGTATGCATGTTGCCCACCGTATCTGTCCTCGGCCAGGCCAAATCCATCTCGCCGAAGCATTTTCCCTCGATTATCGCTATTCTCGTGTGCCTTCTGCGCCCAGTATTCACCTAGTTTACAAATTGTTTAATATTGTGCTGATAGAGCATACATCTGTGCAGAGCTTACGAGAGCGAGCATAAAATACTGCTAGTGTTTCGCCTGGAAGAGGCGTTGATATGGTATCTTCCGCTGAGCGAGTGGCATCTTTAGAGACACCTAGAAACGCTTGCGCTTGTTGTGTTAATTCGTCCTGTATTAATTTAATAAATCATTTTTCTTGCACATAGAAAATAGTTCCACTTACAATTTCGTCTTCTGGTTCATCTTGCGGAGGGCCTGGCTCCTCCACAACTACTGGTTTGACTTCCTCGGGAGGAGCAGCTACTTCAAGCGCTTTTTTGGGTTTGCGAGGTGGTTTCAGTGTTTCATCTCCACTCTCGCTATCCTCGTCTTCATCGTCTTCGCTGTCATCTTCATCGTCGTCATCGTCATCATCTTCATCGTCCTCTGAGCTGTCATCATTGTCCGCAAACTGAACGTCACATGGTTTTAGGCATATGAACCGGTCTAGCTTGTCCAAAGCTAAACTGTAAAAGTCATCTAGAGTATACTCGCGTGAACCGCGCTCAAAGATCCCTCCATAGCTGTAAGCAAATCTGTCAATCCTAGGCGCCAGCTTTCAATTCAGGGAAAGCACTTGCATATACAGTGTGTTCCGGAGAACTGCAAGAAGTGCATTGTACCGGGGTAATGGTACCGTCTGCTCGGGATCTCCCTGATTATCCAGAGTAGACGCTCTAGGAGGAGGCTGGGTGGGGTGAGCTAGACTATCAGTGCCCGAGTTAACAAAGAAACCTCACCCGCGCCAAAGAGTCTGTTTCGCTATCGCTCTGGTCTTGTCGCTTTTGTTGAACCTGTTGTGTCTTTTTGCCGCCCTTTTGCTTTTGTTTGCGTAATGTCAAAGATATCCAGCGTCCGTTTCCTGTCATTTGGTAACCAAACCTGCATACAGTCAACAAAAAGTCGAATGACCGATAGTTATCATAGTCATCTACTCACATGTCTTGATAGAATACGGATTCCAGAGTTTCTTCGCTAGTATCCTCATCAAAAACACCACCGAACATCACTCCAGTTGATCTCGCTGCCCAGAACGCCATGGTACATCCCGAGCGGGGAGTTGGGGCATATCCGATCTTTTTGCGTTTCTGGGGTAGTGTCAGGGTACCACAACACTTATGCGTTATAGATGAGACCAACCTCCCACTTAGGCTGTGTCGGGTTGTCAGCATTCATCCTGTTTGTTCAACGGCTGTGAGTATTGTGCCAATCGCTGACACGAACAATACAAACAAGAGAAACCAAGTGTCTTCCAGTGCTTTCCCCTCTACTCGCTTCCCCTTGACGTATTCCTTAACGTAGCCACCGTGAAGTATAACTCCGTCAGCTGTGGGGAAGAAAGAAAACCCACTCCTTGGTCTGAGCAGGTGAGCAGAAGAGCAGGTGAGCAGAAGTTTATGGGGATCCTTGAGTTCACTCACGATGGTCGCCTTGCAGTTGGGCCAAACTCGATCTGTTTCCAAGTGTACAACTGTGTATCGAAAATCCATAAATCATCGAAATATTTAGCTGAATAAACACGTCAATGAGTATTCAATAATGTCAGCAGGGGCCTTTTGTGTTGCCGAACTCCGCCAAAATTGATAGGCGAGGTTCTCTAGAAGTAGCTCCAGCCTTTGTTTTGCTCAACCAACCTTTGACGGAAGTCGGCAACGCAAAAAACCCCTTGAAATGTTGTTCGCTGACTTTTAATCCCTGGGTCATTAAACCCACCAAACAGAAGTATATAATACTTCCACATGGCCATGCGATGTCCCGACCGAGCAGAAGGTCCAGTCTGACCACAAGTTTGAGTGGATAAAGCGCAATGCCATAAACGCGAGATACCTTGGTTTCAATCCTCTCCCAGGATTTGTCCTCGATCGAAAAAACCCAAAAATCTCGGTACTAGGTAGGATTCAACGCAAGTTACCGTGATCGAACTGACTAAAATGACGTACGTGGTGGAATGTAGTTTGGTTTAACGAGCTGAACTCTCCACCTGTGAACTGCCCTGGTCAAAATATGTTAGGTACCAGGGGTGTATGCACATACCGAACAAGAATAGTTGTCCACCATTTGCTGGAGTTCCGACAACAGCATGCGCGGAGCGCGGAGATGGAGATGTAGGGGATGTGTATAGTCGCCATTCGTCTTTGTCGGGAGAATATCTATACACTCAGGCGGGTTGAGTATTCTTATCTTCAATTCCGATGGCCAACTAGTACCTGTATACATCATTATAGAAGTGCTAGTGTAGGTTTCGTAAGCAACAACAGTATCTGGCCTCGATGAACTTACGGCTTTGCCATCTTCACTGAAATATTCCCCTCCGACACACCACAAATGATTTCCGTTCGGACATGCTACGCCAATACAAATGTTCGTGGGCTATAGAGAGTAAGTGAAGCTACTTACGAGTAAGAGTAGAGTTTGCTCTTCGTGAGGGAGGTCCAGTGTCTGTCTCTTCCGTCACCTTGTGAGCCTAGTTGGTTGATATGATGTAAGATGTCAAAACGCTCATTTTATGATCAATATCCGTACTTTCTCCCATTCTAACCGCATCTACATTGCTTGTATGATATGTTATAATTTGCTCAAAAATACAAGTGAAGTAACGGACCTCGTCGAGAATAGCTTCAAGATCATCTTCTGGGGCGATTTTCGACTTTTTAGCGCTTTTGGTTTCTCGTTTTGTTTGCTTTTCGTTTGCCTTAGCCTTCTTCGCAGCCTACAAATAAAACCATGATGGCGAATCAATCGTACAATGTGGTACCCACCTTTGCTGCTGCTTTGCCTGGAGCCTTGCTTTTACCCATTGGCGATGATTGTTGGTTGTAGATCGGGACTCATCTAACGCCCTACTGTTTGTAGAGTATATCACGTGATTATTTGTATACTCTGACAGCTCCTCTGTTCAGTGTCAACGTCTAGTTCCTATCGGCCTCAATCTTACCAATTAGGGAAAGCGCACGTCTAGCGGTGTGAATATGACTCAATCTGAAGGCGCGGGTGGTTCATCAGCTGCCGAAATACCACTCCGCAATCTAGGCGGCTCTCCCACGAATGCTATATCTGAGCAATTTGTAGTTGAACGGGATCGCAGGAAAAAGCGCGCAAGGCATCCTAGTGGCGAACATCAACAGTAAAAAGAACTTATAGAATATCTTTGCTCACACCTAACAGATACTTTTTTCTTCGCAGTGCGACCGATCTAGACACCAATGCCCCAACCACCGCAGTGTAAGTCGCTCGTATTTACTTTCTGGGTCCAGAATAACCAGTGGCAACCGTAACGTTTAGATGGAGGAGAGAGATGTTTATGTTGATGGAACAAGTACGTCCAGAATCTACATAATATTCGTTTCTCACATCAGAAATAGCCGAACTCTTCAACGAGTGCTTTTGTCATCCATTTCTTTTCAACCTTCCTCATTGCCTTCTCGGCATGCGTAACGACGTTGGAAACTCTTCCGGCCTTTCGAGCATCGGACGAGCGAGGTACGCTTATGATATGACCTCCCTCACGACCATACCTAACTAAGAGACAAACCTAGTCTGGTTTGGAATTGAGACGGCGTTGGTTGCCCTCTTCACGCTCGAGTATGGCGCTCGCTGTTTTGCCCATTCTGAAACCTGGATGCAATTATGGAATTGGGGTACAAGCTTCTTCCCTGTGCTAGACTTGATTGCTATCCTCCCGTTTTATCTCCTGCTCATACTGAAGTTTGATATGGTGAGCTATAGCCGTGAATCATGTGTGATTGACTCAGACCTTGTATGCTAGACTGCTATTTTTCGCTTTTCTATCCTACGAGTATTCCGGTACGTGCTGTTGTTGTCCCATCGTAGAGGTTTTGTATTGACATATTTATCAGTTTACTACGAGTATTTCGTCCATTTCGCTATAGCAACACCATACTCTTGTAAGTTAAACTGATTTTTGCCAATCAGGCAATCTTATCTGTCTGGATTCAGGACAATTGAAGTCATGTTTCTCGCCGTCAAACGCTCTCGAGATGCCCTTTTTGCTCTGGGCTTTTTCGTGCTGATGGCGCTCATTGTATTTTCGACATTGATGTGAGCGCATCGAATTAAAACGCTTGGTGGCGTGCTGATTGTTGCAGATATTTTGCGGAACGAGGTACATGGGATTCGACTCTAGAAACATTCATCAATTCCGACGGTGATCCTACTCAGTTTGATGTACGCGCTTTTATGTTCCGTCAGCGATCGTTTTTGTTGCCTAACTCCTACTTTTAGTCTATTCCTGCCGCTGCGTGGTTCGTAGTTTAGCTAAGACGTCATTTGCTGCCAGCTAACCTGGTATTGCGTTAGGTTTGTTTTAGTTAGTAAGTGCAGATATAAATGAGCTACTACTGGTATATTCCAACTGACGTACAACAGCTATAACGACCGTCGGGTATGGAGACATTATCCCCAGATCATTCCTTGGGCGGCTACTATCTGTGCCACTGCTGCTTTTTGGCCTTCTCCTCATCGCACTGCCTAGCTTCGTTCTAGGCCGTGAATTTTCAAGTGTTTGGGATCACATGGGAGGGAATATGGTACGTCAAGTGTTTTATTTTATATTGCTTACCGCCAACCACCTCTATAGCTTCGGGGTGACGATGAAGCAGTAGCGGAAGCTAGGCGG
>JAYRCO010000591.1:0-21206 GCA_037042815.1 Ceratobasidium papillatum
TCAGTATCCTGCTGGGCTCGGCGCGTGATGGTCGTGCGAGACATGCCCGGGCACGCCTATATATAATCCAGATCGACTTTCGTACTTGACCACGACCACCATGGCCGACCCGAGAAAGAACATTGTGATCGTTGGAGGGTGCGTCGAGTCTATAACCCATAAGCAGCAACCGCTGACTCTACAATCCAGAGGTGGCGGTGGCGTTCCTGTTTTCAAAGAGCTCGAGAAGCAACTTGATCCTTCAACACATCGACTCAGTAGGTTCCATACTCTCCCCCTCAAGCAGCCCGACTTTACTGACCTTCTTCCAGTTTTGATCGAGTCTCGGGACTACTACTTCCATCTTCCCGCAGCTCTGGTGCGTTCCCAAACACGATACATTTAGTCCAAATCTCACCTGTTTTACCCCAGCGCATGACTGTTTCAGTCATGGGCAATCTGGAGGATGCCGCCCTCATCCCTTATGACAAACTTTTTACCCGGCCACTACTGTCGAGTTTATACCGGGCTAGGGCGCTGAGCATTACTCCAACTGACGTGATCACCGACCGAGAAAATGTACCTTATGAATTTCTCATTCTAGCGACCGGCAGTACTTGGGAGGGGCCTTTGAGCCTGCCACCTGCCAAAGTAGACGCCATTGAGGCGGTTTCTGCTCAGAGAACTCAGTACCGCTCGTCTAGAGGTGTTTTGATAGTTGGAGGCGGCGCCGTAGGCATTGGTTAGTGTCACTCTCCTAGAGCATGCTTCGTTGTCTCACTCTAGACAGAACTGGCCGGCGAACTACGTGAATCTCTGCCCCATGTCAAGATCAACCTCGTGCATCGAGGGCGTGCGCTGATGAACGACGCGTATCCCGACAAATATCGCAACTCGCTACATGAAATGCTCGTCAAGTCCGGGGTCAACGTTATCCTAAATGATTCAATTGTGGACGAGTCTCCCAATGCAGAAGGCGTTTTTATGACTACAAGTGGTAACCCAATCGCTGCTGATCTTCTAGTGCGTTTAGCACTCTCTTTCTCGGATTTGAGGTAACCTTCTATCGCTCTAGATTCCGACTCGCGGGGGTAAACCAAATAGTCAGTCCTGCTTTGTTTCCATTGAAAACTAAACGTACAAACCTTTCTACAGCCTCGATCTTGAGAGAATACGACCCCACAGCAGTCATCGAAGAAACTGGATATGTACGGGTCGAACCCACCCTACAAGTCAAGTTAATTTCTGGTGCTGACAATGTATATGCCATTGGAGATATCATCGACTGGCCCGAGCAAAAGGTAAGTAGGTGCTACGCATACATATACGATATCACTCATGCTTGGTCTTCCGCTCATCCAGATGGTGTACAGTTCGTAACGATTTTTCTCATGATTCATGAGAGTTGCTCATCCCGCCGTTCTTCAGAAGCAATGACTTCCCATGCACCGCTCGTCGCCAAGAACATTATGCAGCAAATAAAGCAGAAGAAAGCGAAGCGAGCGACATACGATGGTACTGGCGAAGCTATCTTTGTGACCTTTGGGTCCAATAATGGACGTGCATACATCCCAGCATTGTGGGGTATTGTTGCAGGGCGGTGGATGGTAACTAAGACCAAAGGCAAGGATTTATTCGTCTCACAAACCCGGAAGATGTTAGGTTATTAGGCTACGGTTTGTCTAGGTTGCCTGGGTGATGTAACTTGTATCTTGCACCTGTACTTTGTACTGTCTATCCATAATCCAATAAATCATCCGCTGGATACAAAATCATCCCAACAAAATGTAATCCATTCCAGCAGTTTGCCAATACACTGTAACAAGTGGGACATTGGCTGATCCAGTGCAGAGTCGTCGAATCCCTTTGCCCGGACTCTTACGAGATGGGCTTGCTGGTTAGACGGCCCACGACCAGTATCAGCTTCCCTGCCGGTTCTCATGAGCATAGGTGCTATTTCCTCGCCGGAGTGCGAGCGTACAAGCTCTGCCTCGAGGGCAGAAATCAGTCGTTTTTGGAGAAGTCGAAACACTGGGTCTTCCGTACGTAAAGTGCGAGACACAGTGGCTCGTAAAATTGCTTCTGGCATAGGGGATGGTGACGAAGGGTGGACGGCATATGATGACCGATATACTTCGACCACTTCATCTTGTAGATTGATAAGTTTTAGCTGCGATTCCGACGACGAATCCGACTCCAGGATAGCTGACTCAATCAGTGCCCATATCCGAGATACGAAAGACTCCGCTAAATCCTGGGAAATAGGAATAAGACTACGCAACGACGCGACAATGACGATAGCCTGCAAGAGATCTTGCGCCTTCACTAACGGCTCGACGCTGAGCATTAACTGGGGTGGAACAAGGTTCGAATCTGGTAAGTCCGCAGAGCGAACATCCGGAGGCAGAAACATCGCAGCACTCGAAGCAGAGATAGTTTCCAGCAGCTGTCGTGCAAGCAACGTTCGTGGTACGATGGCGCTCTGGACATGCAAATAATCCTTCCATGCCTGTGCTAACTTTTCCTGAGTCCCACTTATTTGGAGGGCTGCTTCTCGTTCTTTAGCTCGAGCTTGAGTGCGTACCCAGCGTTTAGCGTCATCCTCTGAAGCGTTCTGTAAGACATAGTCGTTGAGATCGCTGCGCATAAGCTCGGCGATCTCGATGGTGGACTGGGCTGCGTTGACCACCGAAGAAGGAGATTGCTCTTTGAGAATTCCTTGTATTGCTATCAGTGCTTCGTCTCGAACTGGGGCACATCTTTCTCGTAAGCCGACCGTCAAAAGCTGCATGCTTTGGAGGGCTGTCTGGAGAGGCTGAGTCGTAGGGGGCAAGGGACACTTGAACAGGGCATAAAGCGGATGCGCAGGTGGAAAGAATCGGCTAGTGGCTTCGGAAATATCTCTGTAAAGTGCCTTCAACTGGTCGATGTGCTCTTTCGGGTCATCGTGGGATAAGATTTCTTTCATCTATACTAGCATAAGCGCACCCAACAAGTCAAAAAAATCTGCGCACCTGATCCCAGTATGCGCGTTTGACAGTCTCCTCAAAAACATTATGTTTACCAGAAGCCTGTTCTTTCCCGCTGCTCAGCGATGATGACCTCATCAAGGATAGGATTGACTGGTCAGCATTTGGCGTCGTCTCTGGCATATTGCTCAGGCGATAGAGAAATTGAGCATCTTGAAGCAGTCTATGTGTGTCGGGCGATATTGGATGGCTGATGCGGGTTACATTGGGGCCAGGGCCATCACTGGTAACTGAAAGTGCTGAGGTGATAGGCTGTCCCGTTAAGACCTGTCCAAAACAATCGAAAAATTAGGATGCCTTCATAAGCACCATGAAGCATTTCTGAACCAGCACCTTGTTGCTCTCTTTCAGGCCGCTACCTCCATAACGTGAAGTCCACTGATGCCGAGAAGTGTTCAGTAGCCCTACGAGGTTACTCGAGTCTTCCGACACCGAATATTGTTCACTAGACATCTCCAGAAAGTCAAGAATCCTCCCGGAGCAAGACATAAGATCTGATGTGTCATGGTCTGGACTATTCATGAGTAGCATGAGCTCTCGTAGTTGGCGAGCAAGTTCATCTTGATCAGCATGGTCCATGATAGAGTTGATTTTCTCGAGTAGTTCTCTCTCGACGCTCGACAAAGTACGGCGCTCAGCCATTATAGTCTACAGAAGGCAGATGGAGGGAGTTCCTAGGTCTGTGAGAATTCCCTTGCACAGGCGTGCAAGTTGGATTTGTAAGTCGAGATCGGTGAGAGAACTTGAACAGTTGATGGATTTTTTTTTCTCGCTTGTAATCATAAACACAGCTTGGGCCGGATTTGTCAAGGTCGTTTGCCAGAGTGGTTAATGGGTGCCCCTGCTATTCCTCAGCACAGGGTATGGTCTCCGACCGCGTGTGTTCGAATCGCACAGCGACCGATGTTTTTGTTGCCACGACCATCACCCATTAGTATGGGTGTTTTTCTTGTTACCGATTGATGCATTCCAACAAGACTCAGATTTTTTGGCTGTCAGTCAGAAAATAATACCATGTGTATTATACTCGTTCTATCGCATCGAACCAATGTAATGCATCATGTATGGAATGCATAGATCAACCTGAATATCTTATGACAAAAATGATATTCCGATCCCAAGAAGAACGTGAATCAAACCCTGACTGGGTACGTCAGAATATCCGAACTTTTTCCCTTCACAAGCCGGAAGCTTTTGGTCTACGGCATAACTCTGACAACGAAGAGCAAGCTCGGGTGCTGGATCACTGCTGGATCTATTTGTGCATTCAGTGGTACCCATACTCTCCAGAGATTATGCGTCACTTGAAGCTACACAAGGGCTTCTCGAGTTCTGCTCTGTGTTTTCACGGTGACTTGTCGTTGCGCGGATAGAAACCCCAACACAACTTCTTGCTCGGAAAAACCTCCTGGGGTGACTCGACTAATTCACCAATCGGTAACTACGCCGCCAAGTCGGACCTAATCATTCCACCACTTGCGTCCCGAAATATCCCATGGCGCCAAGTTCTCGCGCTCTAGCATGGAGCCTGATAATTGAGGAAGCATCTTTTGCCAGCACATATGACATTTGAGTCGTCAGCTGAACATAACACGAAGTGGGTCGATGATGTGTTGGAGTATAAAGGCTGCTAGACAGGCTATCCAGCTCCAATACCCCTGGTATCCCACTGCCTTTCGAAATGCTTTTCGGTCTGTCCTTGTTTGTGGCAGGCGCTGCCGCAAAAATTCTTTATGCTGGTGTGAACGAGTCTGGCGGAGAGTTTGGTGTGTATAGCAACACTGCTACTCCTGGTACCGGTCTCCCCGGACGATTCGGCGTTGACTATGCCTTTATCAACAAGGTAAGTATCTCATTCAGTCAACCAGTCAGGCGCAGTAGCCTAACATTCGATCCACAAGACTACTGTAGATATTTTCGTGAAGAACGACAAAGTGAATATCAAAATCCTAACATGATAATACCTATTCTGATCTCTCTTCATTAGATTAACGTCTTCCGGGTTGCCTTTTTACTTGTAAGTTGAATAGGAGGGGCCTCTACTTCAAGTTCGCATTCTCAAATGTCGATTCCCAGGAGCGCATGTGTCCGCTTTCGTATGGTCTTGGCTCCAAGTTTAACGAGACGGTAAACCAAGCCAGCTGAACCGACCGAACGGAACACTAACATTTTCTTCAGTACTTTTCGGAATTCAAGGACGCGATTGACTACATCACTGTTTCCAAAGGTGCATATGCTGTCCTTGATGTAAGCTCGACTTTTGTATCTGAAAAACGCACTAAAACCAATAACTATGCTACTAGCCTCACAACTATATGCGGTACAACGATCCGTCTCAGCAACCAACGACCGGAAGTGTGAGTCTCTGCTTTACACTAAGGAAGAAACCAAAGCTGACTGAAGTAAATCAACAGGTCATTGGAAACACAACCGATCCCAAGGCTGCCACTACTGCTCAATTCCAGACCTTCTGGAAAGCGTTGGCTGGTCGCTTCATGACCAACCAAAAGGTCATGTGAGGATGATCATTTGCATCTGGTTTCTCTAGACTTACAGAACTTTAGTTTCGGGATCATGAACGAGCCCCACGAGTATGTCAATTGATCTATACGCGTCCTGGGATCTAGCTCACAATATTATAGCATGCCGACCTCTCTTGTTCTCCAAAATGACCAAGCTGCCATTAACGGCATCCGCGCCGCTGGTGCCAAGCAATTGATTTTGGCTCCTGGAAACGGCTATACTGGTGGCCACTCTTGGACTGAGGCATCCCAGGGTGACGAACCATCAAGCAATTATTTGTACAAGCTGGTCGATCCTCTAAAGAACACAGCAATTGAAGTTCATGAGTATCTCGACGTCGACTTTTCTGGTTCGCATGCGGAATGCACCCAGCCCGGCCCCTCCAATTTGGCAGCACTCACTGCCTGGCTGAAGAAATACAACTTGAAGTATGTCTTTCTTGGGTCTGTGTGATGTCATTTCTCATCCATGTTGTCAGAGCATTCGTCGGTGAAGTCGGAGCAGGATCCAACACCAACTGTTACAACATGCTCAAGGAGACGCTTGATTACCTTGCGGCTAACGATGTCTACATTGGTTGGACCGGATGGGCTGCCGGACCTCGTGAGTTGTGCTCTGCTTGATGAAACACACTCCTGCCCTTAAACTCTATTTTTTTTAGTCTGGGGAACCTTCCGGTCGTGCTGTGGGGATGATAGTGGCAACTTGGAGCCGGGTACGAAGGCCGGCAACGGTTCTCTTCCCGGGTACGTACTCGTTATCACCCACAAAGTTCCCATGATCCTAATTAACCGCTCGTTTTTTTAGCGGTTACGATACGATCTGGGCTAACGGTATCCGGCCCAAGATTCCGACTACATTGAAGCGCTCTGGAATTTCGAGTTTGAACTAACAGTCACTCTACGGCCAGTTTTGATGTAATTCCCACAAAATGTACTCGTTATTCCATCAAATGAGAGATTGTCCAAATCAAGTTTCAGAAGTGTGATTCCCAGAAGACAAACCAAACAATTTGATGTCATAGACACGTTTGATGTCGGTGCTGAGTCAGCTTATCCTCGTGCCCAAAAGATCTTGTTTGCCGGAATCTCGACCACGACTGGAGCAGGTTAGAACGACGCAGGCACCGACCTCCGGGGAAAATAAACTACACTTGAGCAATGCCCACGGACATTGTATCTCTATCATGGATTCCACTGCATCCCAGCCAGGCTCTTCCAGCGCGTCTCCGATGGGCTCACCCCCTCTAGCTCCCACTTTGCTGCCCCCAGACTTTCTGGATGCCAGCAACGATGACCTCGTCGCTCTTATCGGTGAGCTTCTCGATCCCGACGACCAGCTTACGCTCACCTCTTGCTCTCCGATGCAGCGGATATGCTCGACAGGTTGACGTCTCATAATGACCAGATTCCCCTTAGACCGTACGTGACTTGGCTATCCAAGTCGCTTGTTGCTCATTTTTTATCTGATTTTAGAGAAGCGTTGACACGTTTTCATTCTCGTACCCCTCCTGCAATCACTATCCAAGAGTACCTCAAGCGAATTGTACGCTACACTAATGTCGAGGTTGGTCTCATTTCCGCTGCAACTCGTGCCACCGACGGCTTATCCTTTTGAGCACAGAAATCTTGTCTTTTAATCACTCTACACTACATCGATCAGATATGCACTTGTCTCCCTCATTTTACTATCTCGTCTCTCACTGTCCATCGGTTCGTTATATCTTCAATCACTGTATCATCGAAAGCGCTGTGCGACGCATTCTGCACAAACTCTCATTATGCACGAGTCAGTCCGGTCAACCAACTGGCAAACCCTCGGCTCATTAACCCATCTTGCTTTACAGGTCGGGGGCATCAAGCTGGTCGAGCTGAATGTGCTCGAAAGGGAATTTCTCGAGAAGATGGATTGGAGGCTCACGGTGAGTCCCGGCGCACGTTCTGCATCTCGATTGGGTGCTGCTCACTTATCTGAACTGACCCTTTCGATGAAAAGTGTACGCGGGAAATGCTCCAAGAATACTACACCAATCTCGTGCGCACGCATAGTGGAATCGGTGTCAATTATCAAATCGGAGCCGCCCCAGCGACCAACGTGCGTCCAGACCCTGTGGGCACTCCCCCATATCAGGACTCGGAAGTCAAAACAACTCGATCGACGCCTTCCCCACCCCGATCTTCCACTCCTTCTACCACCCCTTCCTCCGTTCAGCACGCGCCCAGCGCCCAGCCGCCACCTTCAACACGACCGTTTGCTACTCCTCACCCCCGAGATCCTGCAGCCTCTCCGTCGCGGATTATATTCACCGCGGTCAGTTCACCTTCTCTACGGCGTGCCGGTCGTTCCCCGCTTCTCCGACCATCCCCTCAATCGATACCGCCTTCCCCATCACTTAAACGGACTCGGGAAGGGACTGATGACATTGCCCCAAGCTTAACCACTGCACACATGCGAAAACTAGAAGAGAGTAGTCCGCGGACAAGGAGAAGGACAGAACAGGCTTGATGGTAGTCGTGTTTACTCCTATAACTTATTTATTTTCCTTTGGGCTTGCAATTTTGGATGATTCCACTTCACCTGCATGTACAGTCTAGTATCACGTGGTTTGAACATGTAAACTTCATATCCTCGCATCGCAAACATACGTTGATGCTTAGGGAAAAATACAAAACTCATGCTTCATACGATAAGCGATGTGTATGGCTACGCGAACTCGACATGTTCAAGTAAAATATCTGCTTCAGCTTGCGCCCAGTCTTTCACCTCTGTCTCAGTCTCTCCAACCCCTACGTCATTGCTCGATATTCCCTCAAGCAATTTATTCCATTCCTGCCTGAGCTTACCTTTGGAACCACCTGCAGCTATAATGACGCCATTCGCCCTATTCTCCTCACCCAGCCGCCATAACGAAGCTGCCCATTTCAGAGTGGCCGGGATATGTTGGTCAGGTATAATCCGCCATGCGTTATACACAGCCTCAAGACACGACGTATCCGCGCTCCTTGCAGAAATCAGGGGAGCATCCTGTGTGCTTTCCTCTTTCCTTTTCCTCTTCCTAGGTGGCTCATCGTTCTTTTCGGAGTCTTGTGCGACACAGGATGCGAGAAGGTTCGTTTCTCGATCCATTGCAAGTTTGAAAAAGGATGTGGACGGTCGGTACTGAGCAACTAGCATTTTGACAACTCTAGCTCTAGTATCGGGAGATTGAGGATCACCGGACAAGCGGCGTAGTAGGAGCATGGAGTGTAAGGTGGGTGATGTATGAGAAAGCGATTGGCGCAGGACAACCTGCAAAGTGAAACCTGAGTGAGATGAAGGGACGATTGGAACTCATGGGTTCTCACCTTCCATAAGTCTAACGTCCTTGGCGATTCCGAGCCCCGAGATAGGTGTCGCATCCCCCATGTCCATAGGTCGACCAGCAAATCATTCTCACCGCCCACCTCTTCAGCTTTTTCTCGTGCTTCCGCCCAGATCTTCTCAACTGGTTCTGGCAAGTCGTACGTTGGAGAATACGTCGAAAGTTCCGAGTCCAGCGGCTTATTTGCTCCCGACTCGGCGTCTAATCGGGCTATCCACAGTCCTGTATCGTTCCAGCACACCTTGGAGAATCTTTTGGCCAGTTTTCGATATTGGCTTTCATCGGGTGAGGTGGTCTTGTTCAGATGAAGCGTAATACGCAGAACAGTAGACATCGATTGGGAGGTCCGCATGTCGATTTTGGCTTTGCACAAGTGGTTCGCCATCGTCGTAAGTGCTAGGACGAGGTAGAGGGACTATCGATTTTTCAGTCTAAAAATGGGTAGCAGTGAAATAGTTGGCTCACTAGATTTTTTTCTGTAATTACGGCAACCCAAGCAGCAACCCATCGAGCATACAATTCTGCTACACGGACATCGTTCTTCCCAGCGATGCTCAATGTCTCGCTTGCTTCTTGCATGAGCCGAACAAACTCGGCTGTCTCCTCGCTAGGTGGAAACGGGGTGTTTTCCGTAGGAAATGCTGCAGCCACTAGAGGGCGAAGGGGTGGAACACGAGGCAGCTGAGCGCCTTGGTCCAAAGGTCGGCTCGGCAGGCCGGTAGCTGCTCGCAGCAAAACCGCGCCACAGCGAGAATCTTCAGCTGCTGGCCCTGAGCCCTTATCTTGAGAGGCAAACTCGGAATGCAAGTGGTTCACTAAGTACGCTCGCAGTTGTGTCGGATAAGATCGTAGGAGACTTTGCAGGGAACCTAGAAGCTCGAGTGTAGGGAGGGCTTGTGTCGCAGAAGATATGGCTGCTTCAATGATTTTGCCGGAGAGGATTGCCTCGCGTGCTTCGCCGTTCACATCCTGAGCAGTGTTATCTACCCCAAGTACTTTCCATCGTCTTCGAAGACCCTCACAGTAGCCCAGCTCCATGCGGACGTATTCAGTCCAAAGTACAACAGACTGTGGGTTTATACGAAGTCCACGTTGTAAGAGTGCGCGAGCACCAGCAGGTGAGAGTGACGTTTCGAGTTCGTGAGACGCAGCGACTATGTAAAGAGACGAAGAGTTGGGGTGAAGCGACAAAGCTCTGTACATGATAAGGCAATATCACTCACTTAGAGTAATTGATACTCACCGAGAACACAGCTTTCCCACCAGAGCGCGAGCCTTGTTGGACTTGGCTAGCTCAATGTAATGGATCCACAGGGAAACGTCGTTCTTGAATTTTCGAACAGCACGTTCCAGGATGTAGAATTGTCGCCGAATAATACTGTAGTCGGACAAGGAAGTCTTGGTCTCAGTCGCATCTATAATGGAATGAGATAGAGCCCAAGATGAATGATTTATGGTATTTCAACCTACTCAATCGTTCAACCCTCTTTCTTCGTAGCGCCTCAAGAGTAATCTCATACTGCACATACTTGATATAGTCCGACTTGAGTGCTACTCGTCGAATCAAGGCTGACTCAAAGGCTGTTCGCCGCTTCAAAATTGCGCGGGTCTCTGGCTATTACATGTCAGTAGAGGAGATTCCGCCACTAAATGGTACACACTTGTGAGAATATTCCTTTCTCCTCGAACTCTTTAAGCTCTGGGAGCATCTGCTCCTGATAAAAGTGAACTCGCTCCATGGTGGTCGCTGGGTGATAAAATTCGGTGGTTGTCGATCGTGTCTTGTAACGTCATCACATAACCAAACATTCCTTGCTTTTACTATAACAATGATCAATTTTTCCTGTAGCCTAAACGTCTTTGAAATATGTTTGAGTGATTGATGCCGTATCAGATTGGATTCAAAATACAAGGTAGCTTTGACGATGCCTATGTCAATATAATCAGCGTCTAGGTCGACCAAGCTAAGCCACGAGCTGCCTTGAAATCACCCGAGGTTGAATACTGATCTGAGAGAACCTGGTATTCAAAATAGAGGCAGCAAGTTATTTTTCTCTTAGGAGCTCTTTCTGTCACTTTAGGCTTCTTTAATTACCATTCATAGTAGTTGTCTTTGATATATTCGTAACCCTTTTGAGCTCTATGAAGAGACCTCACGATATTTGCTCTTTATTCCTCTTTGGCGGCTTTAATGCTACCTGCGATCCAACACCTTCCTCCAGATGCATGAATTCATACAGAGGACATGGATTTATATTCAACGAGAGCTGGGCACACTGCATTAAGAGACTCAAAGCTACGATCTAATGGTACAAGGCAGAATCTCACTTGAAACTTCCACAATCGTTGAGTGGCTAATTGGATCCTTGTGTACAACGAAATTGGACCTATTTTATGTCAATTGGATTATACCTCTAGAGCTGAAACGCGAAACCAACGTCGTGACATGCGGCGCTGTGGAGGACAAGTATGAACAATTACCTGGTGGACTGTTTATGCGCATATATTCAGTTTGAGACGTGTGCCAACATATGGGTGCCGACTGGATCGACCTGCGCTCTGAAGAACTCGTCTATATAATTCAATATCAAAGAAACTAGTCATCCGAAAAGTATATTAGCGGGTTTTATTGAAGAGAAATTGTGAATCATGCTTCGACAAAAAGACTTGTCAACTCTTGAATATTTTAATATCTTGGCTTGGGCATTCAATTTCACGAGAAATAAAAGCGTGCAGAAATACAAAGAAGGAGCTACGAGAACTACTCTTAGGGAACTGAGATGTATAAGTTCACTTTGTCTTGATACAGTAGGTACTGAGGTATGAAGATGATCACGTGAGTGTAGTGCTATTCGCTCACGTGAGTGGAGCGCGTACTCAGGCGATCGAGGCGCAATCGAACGCGTCAAGCCACGACCCTCTCCACCATCATGTTTGTCACTCCGGCAAAACGCAAAGTAGAGGATGAAGTGGAAACCAGATCTAAGAAGCCAAAAGAAGAGAACTCCACTCAGAAAACTGGCTATACCAACATCCGCTATTATCAGGTGCTTTGGTGAGCTCCGTTATGCTAGCGCAAGTCCAGGCTGCTCACGAGAAAACTAAATCTAGGAGAACGCCTCAGACTAAGAAACATAAAACCTGGGATGTAAGTCCATAATATAATACTTGAAGTTCCTGTCTCATTTAAACCTTTCCAGGGCGATGGTGTGTTGGTTATCACGGGGTCGCGATACGAGCTCCTCGACGAGGATGGGAAACCGTGTGTGATGTCCTCATCGACCTGTTATGTACTAACCTATATCTGCTGTTTGCTCCAGCATCGGGAATGGGAAGATTTTGGGAGAATTAACAGAGGGAGCGGAGATCAAACTTGGCAATCGCGAAGTAAGCCTGGTGTTCGTCCTCTCAATACTTCGGATTGACGCATGCCGCTCTAGCTACAAATTGAGAGGGGAGTTCCCTCCTCCGAGTTTCTGTCAGGGAAAATTTTCGGAGGAGCCACGCCTTCAGTCACAGCGAAAGCCGCCACTCCAGGCTCTTCCACAACCATCAAAACCTCTGGATTTGTTGCTCCTAAGCTCACTCGACCTCAGCTCGAAATTCCGAATACTTCCTCAGATATAAAGGGAAAGAATGTGGATAGGGTTGAAACTGCTGATACGCCCAAACCTGCACTCGTCTCTGGCTCCTACTGGACAGCCAACTGGTATGTTCGGATTTAGTAGTTTATTCCTATTAGCCAAACTGAGTTCGCTCTACAGGCGCAAGCCTCAAGCTCGAAAACACAAAAACTGGGAAGGTTCCGGCGCACTCTCATTGATTGGTGGACAGATGAAACTAGTGAACGAGGACGGCCAAATGTATGTCTAATGCTCTTCCGAGTAATCATTATTAACGATTCTCTTGTTGGTAGTGTTGGCAGCAAGATCTGGAAAGGTGATCTTCCTAATTTTGGAGACGTCGTGATAATTGGAGGACACGAAGTAAGTGATTTAACATTCAACAGCTATCGATTATTAAGCGATGATGTGTAGGCCGAGATAGACGCGCCACTTTCCAGCGTAGAGTATGTAGCTTCCTTTAAGCTTCCGACCGTTCATGTTGTATCGGTGAATGGCGGCGAAGAATCCATGGATGGCCAAGTGGATTCCGATGCGGAAATTGCTTATGATATATCTCCAGTCAAGAACAAAACCAGCTTACTCAACAAGACCACTACAACGAATCTTCCTCGAGCTTCACTTCCGAGCAAGCCGTTGTTTAAAATGACTGGAAACACATTCAAGCCCCCAACCATGAAACCAGCCGATGTTACTCTGGCTTCCACCGGGTGTTGGACATCTAACTGGTATTTCGTTCCCTTATCACGTTCAGTCGTTCATTTCATAACTTATCTATTTGGTGATTAGGCGTAAACGACAAACCAAGAAACATAAATCATGGGAGGGCTTCGGCATTGTAGAACTAACAAATCGGACAATGAAGTTGTACAACGACAAGGGCCGCCTGTCAGTTTTGCGTCAACATTAATTGTCTCCCGCTCACACGTTCTTTCCCAGATTGAAGACCGTCTCATGGAAATCTGAGCCACCCCTCACCGGCGTGACTTTTGGTGTCGACAATCTTGAGGTGAGCTGAATAGTCAGGCATCGTGAGTGGTTTACTAACTTTCCTTAGGTTGAACTTCAGACGTCCGTTCCCTTGGAGGATTTGCAATCAAAAGCCTGCTTTGAACCAGGCTACTCGCCCCCCAACGGTAACAGCGCTCTTGCCCCCATTGCTGCAAACTCTGTCTTCGTAGCTCCTCGATCGTTTTATGCTGTCCCTGAAAAGAAAGACAAACCAATTGGGCCGCTGTGAGCAGGGTTTAGTTTTTCGTCTGGCTTCTTTTCACTATATTTCTTCCTCAGATACGATCCTGACGGAGATGGCGCATTAGTACTCACAGCCCCTGACGACGCGCATCAAGACAAACACAATACGAAGTAAGAACACACACCATGGCACCCGTGGCTGCATGTCTAGTTTCCTGAATTTTACCTCAGGAACATGCCGGTAGTCCCAATAGTTGTTGATCCACTACTCGCAAAATTTCTACGTCCGCATCAACGGGAAGGTCAGTGGTTGCACAGTTCTCGGTGTAGCTCACGTGCTTGACGCACTTCGTTCAGGCGTACAGTTCATGTATGAAAGCGTCATGGGCATGCGTACTCGGGACCAACATGGATGTATTTTGGCGGATGAGATGTGAGTCCCAGGTTTAAGCACCTGCCCTAGTACATCACTCAGGCTTTCACTTCACTCAGGGGTCTCGGCAAGACATTACAGGCAAGTATGCTAACAAACCTATAAGTATCTAGCTAATGATGTATTCTCTAGACGATAGCTCTCATCTGGACCTTGCTTCGTGAGCATACTGAGGTTTCTTTCTTCCACATGAACCACTAACTTGTGCCTTCTAGGGCAAAATCCATATTATAACTCCAACACGTCCTCTCAGGGCGTTATTGGAAAGGCACTCATTGTGTGCCCAGTCTCCTTGGTGAATGTGCGTAGCAATATCTTGCCTTGTTAGATCTTTCGCAGCTGAGCAAGTTCCATGCACATAGAATTGGCGAAAAGAATTCGTCAAGTGGTACGGTCGCTAATCGCTCATATATGCGCACATAATGCTGAATCTCTTGCGTCAGGCTTGGCCGGGACCGGATCAGAGTATTCGTCGGCGACAAAGACAGAGCGAATATCAAGCAATTCATGAACTCGTACGGTTGTCTGCTGAAATTAGCTTTCATGTACTAACACCTCTTTCTATGTGATTAGGAAATTACATCACGTTCTAATCATCGGATACGAAAAACTCCGGACCGTCATGTGAGTACATACCTACTAATGTATCATATTTATACTGACTATCGAGAATCGTCGAATATAAGTGACGACCTGGCTTATTGCACGTATGTTATTTCAAGGAATACCTGCCTCAAATGCTTATTTTCATTCAGCCCTCCCATTGGATTGATTGTATGCGACGAGGGTGAGTTCGTGGTCTATAAGAATGGTGGACAAACTCCAACTTCCTGGCTCCCAGGTCATCGCCTCAAGTCCGCACAAGCAAAGACCACTAAAATGTTTGAAGCTCTAAAGCGCACTCCCCGGAGAATCATCCTTTCTGGGACGCCGATCCAAAATGACCTTGGAGAGTTTCACGCAATGGTCAGTTGCTATTCGACGTCAATAGAAAAGTCTAACACCATGTTCAGGCTGATTTCTGCAACCCTGGCAATCTTGGTCCGTTTATTTTTCTCTCGTGAACGAGGCCAGTAACTAACTGTCTAGAGTAGATGACTATGCACGCTTCCGTCGACTTTATGAGACTCCTATTTTGAAGAGTCGTTCTCCAGAAGCCAGCGCAAAAGACATCGAGCTAGGAGCAGCACGAGCTTCTCAAGTGAGTTGGCATGGACAACTCTCTATTGCGAGCTGTTGACTTCATGAGTTCTTCTCAGTTAAACGAGATTGCCAAGTCGTTTGTCCTTCGGCGCACGGCAGATATTCTCACCAACTACCTTCCCCCTAAAACCGAATATGTTGTATTCGTACAGCCTACCGCACTCCAGCTGGCCGTATTTCAAAAGATACTCAGACCGGACCACGTCCAAGATCTTGTGCACGGCTCAACTGCACGATCCCTTGCTCTAATTACTACGTTGACGAAAATATGCAATAGCCCGATCATGCTCGCCAAGTCCGACAAGTCAAAGGCCGAAGATGGACGCACAACTCGAACCCTAGTACAAGAAGCTTTGACGCTGTTGCCTGCCAGTGCTGCACCAGACGATGTGACACTGAGTGGTGAGATTTCCAGCCTATGAATCGTAATTACATCTAATCTCGGTCGTCATTAGGGAAATTGATTACTCTAGCAGCCCTCTTGAAGCAAATGCGTCGTGTATGTCTTTCACTTCACCAGAGTTGTATTTGAGCTAACTCGATTTTTAGGGGACAGAAGAGAAATGCATTCTAGTATCTCATTATACCTCGACTCTAAATATTGTAGAGGCCTTTTGCAGAACCATGCATTATTCTTACCTCCGCCTTGACGGGTGCGACTATCCATTCTTTTCGTCTTCGGCATGCTAATAGCATTCTCCGCCATAGGTCGACGCCGGTCGCCAAACGGCAGCAGCTAGTTGACGAATTCAACCGAGTGAGCCAGTCTCAGAAGTGTGCGTGCTTCCTTGCGAACGAAGTGACTCGTATGCTTAGCTTTGATGCCGCTAGTTGTGTTCCTCTTGAGTGCTAAAGCCGGCGGGGTGGGCTTAAACTTAATCGGCGCGTCCCGTCTGGTGTTAATTGATAGTGACTGGAATCCGTCACACGACTTGCAATCCATGGCACGTATCCATCGGTTCGTACCCTCTGGTTTTTGATCACGGATACTTGATATCTAAATTTCGTCCCGTTCTGAATTTCTTTTAGAGACGGTCAGGTAAGCGCATGGATAAGAGAAACGCAACTGGCCTCTTGACTAACCCTGACATTAAGAAACGCCCGGTCTTCATATACCGACTTATCACTGCCGGAACTATTGATGGTAGGAGCAAATCGAGTTGGATAGTATGCGATGTGCCTTGACTTCCTTGTATTTTCTTAGAGAAAATATACCAACGCCAAGTGACCAAACTAGGACTCAGTAATTGTGAGTCGTTGCGCACCACCCATACCTCAATCACTCATGCTTGATTTCCTCAGCACTTATATCCGAGGTCAACCAATTTCTTTGAATAACCAGAGGGCGTTCTAAACTGATATTTTGTTTTTAGACTGGGACGACGGTCACGGACAAGGCAGGCTCATCCAAGTCGTCAGGCGCAGATTCCTTCACTAAGCGAGATGTGCGAGTTCTTGCCTTTGCAACACAGTTCACGCCTAACACACGCCTATAGCTTCAAGATATCTTCAACATTCACCCACGGACTGCGTGCCAGACGCATGAACTTCTTCAGTGTCAATGTGCCAACACGGAACATGTGGTCTCGTCCGGTGCCAACTCAGATGATGATGAAGAGCTCCTTGATGCAGCGGAACTGATCAAGAAAGTCAACGTATCGGCTGGGAAGAAATCAACCACGGTGAAAAAGATTGAATCTGACTCTGAATCAGATTCTGACATCGAAATGGGCTTCATTGCGGCATCGCAAGTTCGCCCCGATAGAATTAGCAAGGCAGTACGTCTTCTCTTCATATCTGACTGTATAGGTTATTTTAGTGCAAGCCACTTACCGTGTCTTCTGTCACGCAGGAAAAACAAAGAAAACGTGAAGCGCTTGCGGCACTTAGCGATTGGCGGCATATTAATTGCTTAGCGGATGGTTACGCTGAGCTCATTCAAGACCCAGTGCTTCTGCATCTGCTGCAAAATACTAGCGAGACCAAAGGCTTAAATGGGGAAGATTCCAGATCGATCCTGAGCGAGTCAGAAAATGGAGACCGAGGAGAATTGGGTGGAGTCGTGAGCTATGTATTCGAAAAGCGGTCTGGTTCTCACCTTTCTTGATGCATTGATCTTCTTCAAACTCATTGTGACTTGCTATTCTCCATATGCTCTCTTTATTTCGCAAACGCATTGCTGTCATACAAACGCTTCGCTTCATAGATCACTAATCCTTTATGCGCTAAATTGCATTTTCTTCATTTGCGGGCTTTGAATAACAAAGCAAAATACTCTCAGAATGTCTCTCGTTTATGACCTCGAGTAGCTCTGGCCAAAACCAATTTGGTTAAAAAAACTAAACGCCCACAGTTTGAGTAGTGGCGCGGGTTTCCTCTATGGCAGGTAACAAGTTGAATGTATGCAAACCTCCTAAGAAGTGTTGAAGCTGCTTTGCCAGTTTGGTACATAGACCTATCATACCGAACCATTCAGTAGGTAACAAGCCAATGAGCTTGGAACAAACTTGCTGAAACGCAAGTATTACATCAACCCTGCATCCATTCACCGATTACGGAGGCGCTCTATCTAAATATTAGTTAGCGAGCGCTGAAAAAGCTTCACGTGATACCCTCCCAACCAGTAGCAACTGCCTCTTGACTTTGCCTTAAGTTTTACATATACGCCTAGGTCCCAGCATGCCTGTCGTACTTAACCTGAATCAGACCTATGATTTTCATTCTTCAGGGTGTCCAGAGTTAACCCCGCCTTGGATCCCTGAATCCCCCAGAATACACTTTGCTTAGCTTACTGGGGGTACTTGATAGCCTGGACAGGATTCGCCTCTCAAAAAGATCTAATTCATACTTCGAGAGCTTATTAGTCTAGGTACTCGTATCTATCTTCTAAACAAACAGCAGTTCTTTGGGATATTGCCTATATGGCAACACGTGGATATGAATATCTTAAAATGCCTACTATACTTGAATCCGACTCTATCTTCATACGCAAACCCTGGAGCTCTTAAAACCAACAGCTATCCTTCTGTTCGCCGCATGCCGGTGGCAGATCATGCTACTTCTTTAACAAAAGCAGTCGGACCGATACCCGGCAATCGTCTTGGTCCTAAACTCTGCTCTCAGTTATATCACAACCATGCTTCGGTCATAGCGCGGGCTTTCCCCCTTTCGTCAAGATTGTGAATATAATGTCGTACAAATGAAAATACCTGGTTTGTCTATTTCTTGAGATGAATGATTTTCTGATCTGAGTTTGTCATATACTGTAACCATTTGTTTCTTGATGACAGGACCCCAAGCTTTCGTATGATATGATGAGAAATATGCTACACAACCTTGTTGCATACTTCTGGTGCCAGCCCGGCCAGGCCAACCGGTTTTGTAAAACCAAGATACCTTTGTTTTTCCTTAGGTTCCCCGAGTTAAAGAGACTACGTCTCCAACTAGACCACTGTTCTGCTGCATCATAAAGCATAGGAAAAATCCAGAGGTTCGACGAGAAAAGTGGAATTGAACATGGGTGGCTTCTTGTTGAATCGGGTATCTTTGTGTACATGAGCTCTCTGATCGCTCAGAAAATCGATCCTCGACTGCGAAGATATCTTGTATGCACGTGTGTTATGAGGCTAAGTCTCAGCCTCCTCCAAGTGGTCGAACAAGGCTGAAGTAGGTGTGCTATTCTAAAATGGTAATTTAAATCGGGTATGTTAGCTCGATACGTTGTCGTTGTGCGATAACATCATAATCTATAGGTCTAGGGTGGTCGTCCGACCTTTCTCGCAGGTCTACAAGACACTCTTCTTCGTGTATCAGTACGGAGAAATGTAAACAGCCAAGTAGAACCCTGCCGACTATATTCGAGGTGAAAGCTCACGCTAATCTCAGCTCAGTGTTCCCAAGAGGCCATCGACCGCGTGCTCGCTCGAAGGCGTGACAGGTGTTACTGTAGCCGCATGGGAAGGAAAATCCCAGTCGGGTGTTCAGGAGAAGACGAGGTTGACGTCTGTGGTCCTTATCTTGCCACGCTGGCCCGGATGTTTTAGTTAGAGCGAGTGGTTTATTGTGTACATAATTCGACACGTCACACTCGATAAAGCCCTCTGGTCATCTGCTCAAGATGTTCATGATCTATGTATGCGTTCACTCTAGCCCACTAAATCTACTCAATAGCAATGGTTTATTCCACGTAAACACATCTATCGCCTCACGGATATACCGCATTCATTCAACTGAGTAACAGAATACATACGTCGGTGACACGAACTGCAGACTGACAACCCCACACTGACACAACTCCATGCAGGATCGGGTCAACACCCCGCAATCGTCACCCTTACGGGCAATCAAACACTTTCACTCAATTCCGAATCCAACATCCTGCTCATCATGTTGATAATCCATCCAGTATTCAATTCATTCGCTATCAACAAAATAGGAAAGAACAACAAACACCTCACTCCTCTTGGACGTGAAACAAAAACAATTGATGGATAACGTCGGACAACTTTCTTTCTATACACTTTGCCGAGAATCAGATGACCAAGCACACAGAAAGCGAGAACGAGAAACAAGAGATAACGAGCGTAAGTTGTTGTTTGTTGGATTGAACGCGAACACCAGATGGGCGGATGAACGGGCAGAGGGGTAGAGGGGTGAAGAAAGGTGGCGAGACGAGAAAGAAGGCGTTTGTTGGGTTTAGCTACTGTAACAAATTCGATATAAATAGTCCAAAGACCGAGCTCGGGACAGGGTGAAGGTAATAAAGCACATCAGAGCTCAGGTCCGTGTAAATTAGATCGAGTGGGGGAAACCATAGAGGGGGGTGTGGTGGTAGGAGAGCAAAGCTCAATCCTTCGTACCGGCACCAAACGCGCGCAACATTCCTTTGAGCGTATTGATCTGGCCCTTTTGTACCTTCTTCGGTACCTCGGGCGACGCGCTTCGCTGTCGATCCAAGCCAGTAGTCGAGCCAGAGGCGTCCGAACGACGGTACACGCCAGCCGGCTGCTCGGTGATTGTCCCCAGTCCACCGGCACGCGGGGCCTTGTTTCGGGGTGCACCATGGATGTGGCCTTGGACTAGACGTCCGTCCGCGGCACGAGGGAAAGCCTGACGAGGAAGGCCATCGATTTCCCAGGGAACACCGTCCATCTCTGTATCCAGGCTCAAAATCAGTTGTCTGCATATCCGAACATCAAACTTAAACTCACGTTTCACGTTGGATTGTGGCGCACGACGCTTGGGCGCTCCCGCGCTCCTCACAGACGCAGCATCCGGTTTGCCAGACGCAACCGAGGCACCAGACATGGTCGTCGCGACAGTCGAAACCGTACGCGCGCTCGCGTTGCTGAATTGCGTAAACGTCGTCGAGACTGTAGACGTGCTCTGACGCCAGTTGGCAGACTCGGCCGCAGATGGACGCTCGTACACGCGCACAGGGACCGGAGCGGGGATAGGCGCGGGAACCGAACCCATCGCAGAGGCCGCAAATGCTGGAACACTTGGGTTGCGCAAAGAAGCAGCTGGGCTCTTGCCGCGCGCATCCGTTCCAAACTGGCCGATTGGCGATGTACCCCACTTGTCTCCGGGAACCGCGTGCTTGGTTCGTCCGCGATTGTCGATGGGTACAGGAGCCAGCGGCGACGACTTGTGGCTCGCATGCGGGTGGACGTATGCACGGGCAGGGGCAGGGGCCGGAGCCGACGCACGAGGGGCAAGAGGACCGGTAGGGTCCAAGCTGCCCAACAAGCTCATCACGGTTGGAGTAGAAGCAATCTCGGGCACCGAATCCTTGATGCTATCCAACCCAGACGCGCGACCAGACCCGGAACTCGACTCGTTGCGTACGCTGAATAGCCTCC
>JAYRCO010000592.1:0-21163 GCA_037042815.1 Ceratobasidium papillatum
CAGATTGTCGGGGAATCACATAGTCTGGGTAGGTGGACTTGTAGATGCGCACGGAGGACATGGTGAGAGCCAGAAAGGAATGGGCGGGCAGACGGACTCGATGCTATTCTTATGGCCTGACGTGGCCGATAACAGGCACAGCCCGAGAAGGCTTCGGGACGTTCTTGCCACACGGTTAGGGTCGTGAAGCGTGATTGGCATAGCCACCTAGACGCCACCTGCAACACTGGAATCACATGCAGGATTCATCTCGTCTAATGTCTATTGTCGAATCTATTCAGGATCATTGGAGGATGATATAAAGGCTCGACACGCACTGGAAATGATCCGAAATTCCAATCGTGATATCAGCTTCTACTACCATGTTCCCTCACTATTTAGGTAGTCGGATTCTTTGGAAGAGCTTCGTCTACTAATACGCCTGTAATAGCAGTATCTATGTTAGCGAACAACTTAGTAAATGTTCAGAGAAACACTTATTACCACGCCAAAACTGGTACTTTGCGATTTCCTTTTCATGCTGGACCCACGTTTCCTAGGTAGACCTCTTGCTTAGACGGTCAGTAAAATCAACCCAACCCGAAGCACGAGGTATAGTCGCCGAAACAGGTAAACGAAAATGGCGTGCAAGGATCAATGTTTGAGCACTTGACAGCCGAAAAACGATGAGACTGTGAGAGGTCAAGCAGGCGAAGTAAATAAACTATCAAAAACACTCACCTAAGCAACTCGAGTCCTCGTTTTCAGAATACACTTCAACCCAAAGCCGCGTCCATAGATTTCAGTTATAGGAACTAGACGCTTCCTGAATCAACCGAAAGAGCTAATCATGGAAATGTTGATGAGGGTCACATTGTTAGATATCTCAAAGACAATACTACCTTGATGTCTCATACTAAGCCAGTTCCTTCAACCAGTCCACAACGCATTGTTGGCATCCTTTTATCAAACAGTATCATGTCCTGCCTTGAGCTCCCCGATTAATACGACCATGTTCGCTCTTATTCCAGTATCTAATAAGATAGGCATGTTAAACTGGATTTACTTGTAAGGAAGGTCAAAGCTTACTTCACTCTCAACGCAGTTCTCGGCAGAAGCTCGCTTGCTTCTTCCGTTAAGTTCTTTCACTCCGATAAGTTAGATTTCCAGAAATGCTCGGCGGTTCATCGGAAACCGCGTCATTGGTTTAGTGTCCTTTTTAGGTGACAGAGCGCTGAGTCCGACATCCAAGGCCACTTGACACATTACTGAATTGATCTGCTATTGCAGTCCTTGTGTTGAAGCGGAAACTGTACGGGACAAGTATAACGATTTGTTGTGCTGTAGGTAAAAATAATATGGACCAGCGAGAGCGAGCGTATTGATTGTATTGGACGGAGTGCATCGTGACATTTGTCAATAAGAGGGGCGAGATTTAGAGCGCGTAATGTGGTGGTGGTAGTTCGGTGAGTAGCTCGCGGAACCGATGATCACATGATCACCAAATATAGGCAATGCAGTAAACAAAAGCCGAGCAGTCACGTGTACCTGTCTCCGCTCCAAAGAATGCAAGGCCCGGAGGTGCCGAATCGATCAATGGTTCATAGAGTATTTCCAAGAAGTTCATTGCAACATAAAATTCACTTATACATTGGGAGCCGTAGATATACTAAGGAGGCTACGATCTGGCACAAGCAAAATATCACCCCAAGGGATCAACGTTTGACAGATATCAGCAATTAGGATAGTCCTCAGATCACCCACGCATCAACTCACCAGCCTAAAAATCATTTTCCGTAAGCTGTCGAGCATGTAAAATTTGGCCTAGGTGCGTTCGCAAAAACTCCATGCCCTTCCGACGGTAACCTACAAGCTCCTTTATCGCGGCGATTGGACTATCTTTGAAGTTGCAAGAAAGATATTCTGGAATGTATACTGCCAGCTTCAGGCGATCCGACTCTGTAACGAACCCATTGCTTTGTACGCGAATGTCGTTTGCCTCTCGACTATCATCAGTCCCGATGAATACACCCAAAAAGCCGCACAGAGCACGGTACTGAGCATAATCATCAAAGTAGAGCTGACCAGCAAATAAGCTAAGCTGAAGCTGAAACGGTAGGATGGGAGGCCGCGCGTTCGATCGGGTGGGGGATGGCAGCGAATAGAACTGCAAGTCAGAGAAAGACAGCATTGATTGGATGGTGCGTGGAGCAAAGACATGTAATCGCACGTGGGCACTCTTTCGGATCCCAGGCAGAAGCTCATTAGCCTCATAAGGGCTCAAGACGAGGAGTACGTCATGCTTTCCGGAGAGAACCCAATTTACAGGACGCATATAGTCGTTAATTTTCATGAGATTTGTTGATCTAAGCGTTTGGCAAAAGTCCAAGCTGGCAACAAGATTTGACGACCACGTGCCAGGTTGCAGGGCTCCGGCGGCCTTGAGGGGATAGAATAAAGATGCCATACCAGACCATGTTGAAGGAATGAGCCCTGTTTGGACAAACCGCAGTATTTCTGGATGGACTGAATGGGGAGCAGCATGCAATTTGATTGGTCGCTCAATCTGCCGTTCGCGTTCACGTTCACGCTCATGGCTAACTTCTCGCTCCTGCTCCTCATCCATGCTGGGATCTTCGAGGTCGCGGATACCTAGCTCCGCTAGTTGTCGCTTGAGACTTGGAATACCAAGCGCTGTGGCAGTAAACGACTCGGAAGCTTCAGAGGCCGGATCGTACATTTCTTCAAGAGAGCGAGACTCTAGAGTCAGCCAGCCACGCTTCAAGGCCTCTGTACTCGTGGTCGAAGCGAAACTCTTCAGCGCATTGGCTCTACGGTTATGTTCAACTCCTTGCTGAGCCCAGTGAGATGTATGATGTTCCAGATCTTTACAGGTTTCGAGCATAGCCCAGCGTATCACGTCCAGCGCCTGGACTTGATCCTTGTCGGCTAGCTTTGCAGCATTACGAATCTGGTTATCGATCTCGGTTGGCGCACAAAACATGACAGACTGGCCGAACCCAAGCTTCCGCATGCGCATACATCCTTATCATCACACATCAATATGTTTCTATCGCCAAAACCAGCTTGTACACACCTTGTAGCAATCGATCTTTCGTCACCTTCGGACCAAGAGTCACAGCAGCACGTGTACCTTTCGGTAGCTTCAGGTCCGTCCCCCGAGTATGACCGTCGTCAAGATACACAATGCACCGGTCCATCTGCTGAGCGAACGGAGAAGCGTGAAAAGGCGTGGGTGACCCATTTTGCGGCAGTATCACTAGCTCGTCCTCGTCGTTGAAGTATACCGCCGCCGCAACGTCCGGCTGCAGCTCCAGCCAGTACTTGACCAGCTCATCGTTCGTCAACTCCAGCATCTGAGCCCCGACATCGAGCAGCACGCGTATCTCTGGGTCTTGTTTGGCCAACGTGTGCAGGAACTCCTTCGCCGAGGATGTTTCGCCGTTTGCGCCTCGAATGCAGAGATAGTGGTTGTTCTCTGGCTGCAATAGATACGTCAAGACTAGAGCGTTCGTGGACGACTGTTTGACGGGGTCAGACTGAGTAATTGATGCAGGAAGGAGGTAGCGGTTATCGTTTGTGCCACTGAAACCGGTAGTTACGTGCGTTTTGATCTCTGCGAGATCCCAGCCAGAAGTAGACAGCTTGTAGGGAAACTGCTTCGCTGCTTTGGGGAACACAACAGACGAGAGGAAAAAGTCGACGACAGCACCATTTCGGGAGAAGGTAGGGACAATCTGCTTAATAAATTGATCATGGTTTTTGAGATTGACTCCTTTTAATTGGCAGAGATTGGGAGGAATCGCTTCGTTCCGGCGTACCCATTGCTCGTACTCTAAACCTGGATTATCGAGCTTGAAAAGTAAGTCGAAGCATATTTCTAGCTGATTTGTGTCGAGGCCATTGTTGTAGTAACTGAGACAAGTGAGGAGGATCGCAACATCTGGATGTCCGAACTCCGCCCTGGGACTTGGGATATCCTAAAAATAAAGAACATTTGGCACCGCAATCATGCATTAGAGAAGAAGCCATACCTTTGCGTGATAGGGTACCGCTAAAAGGGAGCGACTGAGGTGCAAGCCGTAGTCCACCCTATAATGTTTGTCCCTCAGCGCAAACGCGATAATTCCATACGCAAGCAGACCTCGAAGTAGAAGCAAGCCGTTTCGCAAAGACGAATCAAGTTTTTTGAGCATCTTTGCGTCATTTCTGGAAAGATTCCTCGTGGTAACAAAACGCAAAGCTGCATGCCGGGTTGCTTTCGGAAGCAGACTGAAGTTGAGGTTTGGAACAAGCCCAGAAATCGAGTCCTCAGCTACTGAGCGAATAAGCTTGGCCACGATCTCGTTCGATTCAGGCATGATTCGGATGAACGGAAATTGACCAGAGCCCCGAACTTCGTATTTGAGTTTGTCAGGATATGCTTGCTTCAACCGGCTGATGTGGCCAGCTACGAGCGAAAGAACTTGCTGGGTCGTCGTCCACCGATCTGGGTGACCTTCCAACGACTTTTGCTCGCCGACAGTATATACAAGCTGGTATCGAACGTGCAGGATCTCGTCGCTCTCGTCCAGTATGTCTCGAGCGTTGTCCGACAGCCACTTTTCGGTTTCCTGTAAACACTTCGAGGCGGCAGTTTGTTTTGGGGTCGATGATGATAAAAGTTGGTCGATGCCCATCAGCTTGAACGATAAGATATGTTCCGGCTGTACTAGCAGGATGCCACCTTCGCGCATACACTCTTCGTACATGTGGTGGATTTGCTTCGCTTGTTCCTCGCCGACTCGTATATGGCGACCAAATGGCAAGTAGTATATCCGCCTATTGACTAGCCCAGATAAACGGTTGACCAGCAGGTGGAACATCTGTCGCCAGAGGGGCTTGAGGACGACGACACGAACGAGGCGGGTGCTATCTGCTAACGCAGCGGCAACAATAGGGACGATCACGGAAGATTTCCCCTCGCCCATGTTAAGCTGCAAGACGGTGCTCGCCTCGGAGGACGGAGAAATCATCTCGCGAGCAACCTGAGCTTGTACTTTCCTGGCACTGAAGTTGCCATCGATCTAATTTTATTTGTTCAAATTAGAGAAAAACCAAGGCCAGCAAAGGGCTTACCTGCACCAAAAGCCAGTCGGGGTCGTTTGGTTCTGCATCCGAGCCAACGTTTGCCGATTTTAGCTCCTTGTAAAACTCTTCGTGCTTATCTTCCAGGGCAAGACTAATTAAACGATGGGAGCGCTGGTATTCGATATACGTTTGGGCAAACTTCACGAACTCGACTTGATGATTTGCGGAAATACCCGTACGGGCCTGCAGTGTCAATTTCCCCAGAATCGCCCTTGGTGTCAATCGTGTCCAGATCCCAGAGGCAAAAACGACGTCTTCTAGTTCCGTTGTTGGGCCTAACCACTTGTTGATCATTTCGAGATTTTTTTTCAGACAAACACGGAGCTGAGCACGGTTTGCTTGAAGTTGCATGAGCGATGGTAGCTTCTTGAGTGTTTCCTGGGCACTGGTCTGGGCGAGATTCATGCGGCTTGTCTCAAGATCTGACGCGTAGCGGCGACGTAGAGCATGAGTCGAGTCCCCATACAGTTCATCAAGAAGATCCTCCAGTTGAGTAGTATCGGGTGGGTTTCTTAAGTCTAAGGACACAGATACTATAGATTGAGTTTCAGAAACGTCTGGAAGGGTCTGTGGAGTTCGATGTTGCACCAATTGGTCGAAGCAAAGTAGGTCTCCTAGATATATTGAGTGGGGTTTTATGTTTGTGGGCTTAAGTAAAGCGGGAGGCATGATTGAGTAGGCGATATTGGGCGTTGTAGGGCCAGAAGCCATTAACATTTCGACTTGGCGCAGATGAGACTGAATATCGACGTTTTTGGAACAGCTCCTGAGATATGAACAGACCTGCTGAAGGCATCCATTGACGTTGAACCACGAAGAGAAGTTGCCTGATGGAGCTGATGGACCATTTGGCCAACAATCAACCCAGTATTGGGCAAGTTGCCATTTGAGCGAAGAAATATTGGCGTCATAATCTGCTCTTCGACGTTGCCGCAGCGAAGTCTTGGACTCGTCCTTTGTCTTGGCTATACTGTTCGACGGGGTGGACTCGAGCGCACAGCGATGATTGTCGACAATTTCTAGAACCCGATTGAACGTTGGAGCATATTTGTCGGATAATTGGTACGTATCATGTGTTGGAGGTGGTAGCAAGCGAAACCTTGGATTAGCAGCAAAAGCGAGGAGCACAGGAACTAGCTCAGACGGTAGCCACCCGCTATACACTCCTGCAGCCAAGCAAATGCTGAGTCCGTATTGAGCATTGGATGAATCTGTATTTCGACACATGTCGTACATCGATAGCCAATCTGACGACAGGTCGAGCCCTAACCATTCTTGGCTGTAGGTCATCGGAAGACTATCACCTGGCCCTTGGACCTGGCCCCACTTCTCGAACTGAGAGACCAGCCTATAGCTCAAGTAGATTGGCGTACTCCAGCCCCTTTGCACTAGACCTGAAACCCAAGACGCTTGCTGACCACTGCTTGTCCACCCTCGGGATAAATGGTCTTTCCCTTCATACCAGTGGTCGCTGGTGCTAGAACCCTCGGGAACAATGGAAGCCAAACGATCTGAGTCAACTGGGTAGTACGTTCGAGTTCGATAAGCTGCGCGCTTTAGCAAATTTTGTTCACGATTCACATTATATGGCTCAATATCAAAGTTGAGAGGATTGAACAATTGCAAGGAGCGCGCTCGTGCGAGGACCAAGTTGGTGATTGTAGAAAACGTGTAGTGCTGCGCGAGGGAAGGAAGGCTGGCCCACTTGGTCGTCTGCATCACCTTTAGATGAGCAGGATAATAAGCTCGCTGCGGGGTAAGTGCACCAATCGACTTTAAAAGGCATGCTTGGTCTATATCAATCTGATCAAAAGAGGTAGTGGCGGATTCGGCCAGCTCGTGTAGTGCCTCCTCAGTCCCCGTTCGGCCAGTGAGAGGGTCTGATAAGCAATGGCTGGTAACAGCGTGGAGATAAATCTTGAAGAGACGACTCGTCAGGCTGGTGTCGCTATTGACAAGATATCCCATGTCCGTGTCGATTCGATACTGATAAAAGGGAACAAAGCGTGCTGAACCACAGTCGATGGTTACTCGGGTGTGATCTGCTTGAAGCGTGAAGTCGACAGTGCCGTAGGGGATGAGTACTAGTCGTGATCGTGGAAGTGATTTTGCGATCGGATTCTTGGCGCATAGTACCAACTGATTCTTCAAACCAAACATGGTCCCGGAAGATTGTGTTTCATCGATAATCTGACCATTGAAATTATGGGATTCGAGCCTCATGTCCTCGTTAAGGAAGAACGCTAGTTTCATGCGAGGTAGCTCGGCTACGATTTCAAGAATAGTAGAGTTTGATTGGGTTATGTGGACGTAGCGCGATGACTCGAGCGGCGTGATTTGATCGGCAATCCTTTGGAATTCGATACTGTGCACATCGACCAAAGATAAAGATTCGCCCCCGGAATTTTTGTCCATCGTCGAGGCTGAATGATTTGAAAATCGAAGGCACCAGTTACTCTCATCACAGATCCACGGCTTGTCGAGTGGCCTAAATTCCACGACTCCAGTTTTCAGATTGATCCAGTGGTGGTATTCCGACGAGAAGAAGACAGGAAGGTCGTCTAGAAGCTTCGAGTGCGGTACCAGTTCATATATCGTGTCGTTTCGAGATATTTGTATAATCAATTCTTGGCTTGTGCTTAAAGCAAACGCCACCTATAAGGTAAAATAATCAGGGCTACATTTTGAAGTATAAATATTTTTATACCTTGTGATCATTGACAGGAATACGAGTGGAAAAAGTCATTCCGGACGAGCTAGCAGGGACTACATCGAGTACTTTCTACTCAGGTGCACGACAAAACTTTAAGTAAAAATAAGTAATCAATATATGACGCTCACCTGTCCAAACAACCGGGCATACGTGGGGTGGGAGGTATATTCGGGCGGTAATCGTCCAAAGGGCTGGCCGTCAACCAAGAGCCTACCGTCGAGTGTATTGAAGTGTATCTCTTGTGAACTATCATCCTCATCGCCCCGACTCCTGGTCGTAACCCACTGAGCACTTGGGCCGGAGAGCACGGTCCAGCCACGAAGACCGGGACGGTAGCCGCTCCAATAACGAGCGACCGAATAGTCCAAGAGTCGAGAGTTGCGTTGAAAGGCGGCCGTGAGAATTGGAAGGGTTTTAAAAGCCAGTCGTCGATCTCGGTAAAGCAAATATTGCATGTACTGAGGCGCGTCCTCGGGTTTCGGAGATCGATTGTGATACAATGCAATAGAGCAAAATATGAGAGCCGTCCAGTCGGTTGAATTAGATAACAGCTCCGATAGGTGCCAATTATCGACGTCATAGGTGGATCGACATATGAGTGCCATCTCACAGGCCCGGTCTCGGAATTCCTGGACATCGACGTCGGCATTTTGAAGCTTAGCCAATAGTTCTTCAACCCAGTCAAACGTTACATTCCGAGCGTCTCGGAGAAAGGCATGAGCTTCTATCTGCGTGGTAGTGTCGGTCGTCGCTGAGAGTAGGCGCGCGACAAGCATGACTAATAATCGTTTTAGGAATTTTAACAATATGACGTAAGAAACAGCATTGTGCTTACCAACTGTATGCACGGTTGTGCTTTCGAGCCAATTGGCCCGGGTACGGTCTAATACTCGAGACGCTTGGCGAACTAAAACCCGTCCAAACTCTGGATCATCGAGTTCTGAATGCCATTCACGATTTTGAGTATCCTGCGACAACGGGCCAAGCTGCCAAGCGGCTTGTGTATGCAAAATATGAACCTCGTCTCGAGTGAACGTAAGCGAGTTCTCTTCAAGACCGCGGACAATATTCATCCACTGCAAACGTGGCCCGCTCCGAAGTGTCCCATAGGCATAATGCTCGTGTAACGAGATATTCTTCGGGCAGTCGGATTGACTGGCAATGACTTGGTTCGATGTATGCGACGTTCCTTCGAGTGAGTACTGGAGATAATGATACGGGCTATTCTCGGGAAGAAAAAAGGTTCCATATTCGAAAAAGTTTGCGTTTGTGAACGATCCGGATGCCCAGACAGACAGGGTCGAGTCAAATAGCTTGAATGTCAAACCATTGTTGACGCAGACCTGTCCTTCCGTTGATGGAATTTTTATTTTCTCGTAGTGAGAACTTCTGAATGGTTTGGTGGAGGACACAACAGTAACCCGACGCTTGGAAGCTTTGGCCCAGTTTCGTAAACCTTCATATTCGACTAGAGCACCATGATGAATAGCTTCTTCTCCACGAGTTGCCCCTGCAAGATCAAGTAGAACCTTCTGAGTCGTGGATCGCCAGATGCCCAGTTCCTCCGGGCATTCAAGTTCGAACACAGCAGCTTTGGCGTCGAATTGCCCTGCTGGTAAGGGCCACTCGTGGATGCCAATTTTCATCTTTTTTGCTCTTTTCTCCATCGCACACTTTTGGCAGTTCTTGGCCATCTTTAGGTTCCCCATTTTGCCGGTAACATAAGCGCATTCAGCCTGGGAGATTTCCTGTTTGAGCTGAACATGCGCAGCGTTGAGTCGGTGCAGTTCATTTATTTTCTCATTGCGCTTGTGCTCTGCATCTTGTTCGATTGTACGTTTAAGGGTCTGAAGACTCATCGACTGGTTGAAAAACCGGACAGGCATTGAGTTTTTGTTATTTTTGGGGCTGAAGACCGATCCTCGTGAGGCTTCGTTGTGTCGGCGGCGGATATAAATTTGGACCATCCGAGCTCGCTTCAAGTGGAGAGAAGGGCATAACAAAAGCACATCTATAAGACTTTCTGGGATTTCAGGGGAATAGTCGAGCAGAATAGTGTACTGAGTGGTAGCCAATCGGTCCAACCCTACCCAAAGTTCCATGACAGTTAAAATCATGATCGAAAGGTCAGGTGTGTCTTTTTCATAGCACGAGAGAGCAGCCGTCGCGTATTGGTCAAGGCAGGAGGAAACTACAGCACAAGCATTTGCTGAATGGTTATAGAGATTTTCCTCGACCCAAGTTGAGAAGCGATTATGAACCGCGTTTTCGAAATCGAAGAGCCCAATATGTTTGTTTTGATCGAATGAGCGAGTCAGCGCTCCGTCTGAGAACATGGAGAAGTCTGAGACTCCCACAAGCCTTGCGATACTACTAGGCATGAACGGAATAGGCTTGCTGCGTTTCGATCGGCCTTTCAGGACCTTGCTCAAATACTCCCGAGAGTTGGGAAGAGATTGGATAATGGCTTGGTCGGTATCCAAGTCTAACGACCCGAACCGAGGGGCTTCGTCTTGAATGGCGGCCCATCGCTTCTGTAGAACAGTCTCCGTTTCTAAACTTGCGTGCTGCGTAATCTCGACCAGAACGTCTGGTGCCGAGTCCCGAATCTTCAACAACCGGCGTGCCATCTTGACTCGCATAGCCGAAAGTATATCGCTAGAGAAAGAGGGCTCTTGGGAGCAAAGACCAAGAATGCGAGCATGAAATAGGACCATAAAATGCTTGTAGTCCACGGGCTGGACTGACGTCTGAAGCGTAACCCGGACGATCAACCAAATTGGCGACCGGCGCCAAGGGAGATAGGTGCTATCCCACAGGACCTCATCAGCAATCCGCTTGACAATACGACGAGGCTCCACTTCTTTGCCGAATCCACGCAAGATCCCGGTGAACAGCTGAGAGATATAATGTGGGTCTGCCGTGTCACGTACTTCGGCGACCTTTGAACCGGCCTTTGTTATCTTGGCCGTAGCAGCATCCAACACATCTACGTTCATTTGAGCCAAAAAGTTCGCAATCTCGTCGATAAAACCAGCATCCTCGGCAATAGAATTGGGGACTTCGATGGCAGGTCCCGGAAACTGACGAATGAGTTTTCCTGGCGTCGACATAACTGAAGCATTGGGGGCTTGCGCCTCGAAAATTTCAAACGTGGTGGTATTGGAGAGTTTTCGAATAATGATAGCAGCATTTTGTTCTCGTATATGGATGGCCAAAACATCTTGAATATTGTGTCAGCCATGGTCCAAGACGATACGGGAAACACTCACCGCCCTGCTGCATATCTGCCATGTCCTTTCCAAGACTAGACCTCTCAAGCGGTGTGATAAGGTTTCGACCTAGCTTATCCAGCATAGCATACATCCGGTTCCAATCGCCAGACGGATCGGAGAAAAGTTGGCGGTGCTCATCAATTACATTGAGGGCCAGCCAGATGAGCCTGTGGTTGATACGGCGCTCGTGGTCTTCGCTCGGTGCCGTCTGAGGTAACTTTGGGGGCAAGAATACATGATAAGCAATGTTCAAGAGTAGTTTGTCTTTAGAAAGAGTTCCCGCCATTGTGTGTGGCTGAGAGGGTAGAGATCAAGTTGAGGTGGCAGGGTTGGTTTATAAGCGGGGTAGCCACCGCCACCAAGACTTACTGGGACATGATTTGTAATTTGGGTGGCGCATCCGGACCAAACAACATGAACATCCTCAATCGAATAAACCACTTGCAAAACGTTGAGCTCGATACGCATTGGTCTGTATAGCTTTGAATCTGGAGACCCGTGTGGTTGACTGGAACTATCGTATATGAGCTGGTGAGTCTGGAAAGCCCAAAACGTCCTCCAAGCAAACTTACATAAACACGGCAAGCCGGTGCGCCGCGCCCACATTGTTCTTTGCCCCCTTTTATTATCATGAAGTCAGTACTCAGTGATTTGGACAATTCGAGGTCGTAGAAGCGAGATTCATGGTGGTTGGAATGTACCATGTTCGGTTTTGCCTGAAATTACGATGACTTAATTCAGAAATCGAAACGCTTGATGATAGAACTAGCCATTCTTTCAGGGAGAGACCAGGGTAGAATTCCAAGTGGATGTCATAGTCATGACGAATCCAACCGAGCTGAACCAGCCAACTCAGCTGATTCTCGGAAGATAGAGATAAAATTTAAGTGTAGGAGTAGAGTGGAACAGCATAGAAATAATGAGGTGTACCAGTTGGCGCATTGATCCACAATAAAATTCAGTTGAAATGTAGCAAGAATGCCAGTACGTACTTGATGAGAACGCCGGCCCCCCACCACATAACTCTTACGCATGCGCAAACCCATTTAGTTCAGAATTATTCTTCTGTCTAATTACCTAAATAAAACGTGTTAAGATATCCCATATACACTCATATCCCAATATCTTACAACTTGGCCCTCATACCCGCCTCAGCCATCTCTTGCTTCGCCAAATCTCGTAGTTGCCTCCTCAAAATCTTTCCTGCCGGACTCTTAGGAATCGCCTCAATGACCACCACACCTATGTTCCCTCTTTCGTAAATTCTCTATGCTGAAAGAATAGGAAATACATACCACCACGGAGAAACTTGTGCTTCGCAACCTTTTCCTGAATCCAGCTTTGTACCTCCTTGGAAAACTGCTCTCGCCCACCTTGCGAAAGGGAGGAGAATTCATGGCGGTGAACGATGTAGGCGCTGTTAAATAAATTTGCGTGCGGGGGATCGACATCAAAAGATTGACAGATCAGGGGTCGATTGTCGTGCGGGGAATCAATCGGTGGCGACATACTCGTCAGACATGTCGCGGTTCGGCTGTCATGATCAACAAACTCACCGCGGAAGCTCAGTTCCCTGTTCCTCAGAGTACACCCCAATCACACCTGCATCTACAATATCCGGGTGGGTGAGGAGAACGCCTTCCAAATCGGCTGGAGGGACTATGAGAAAAGGTTAGCCAAGATACGCGAGTCATCTTGATAACAACCATACCTTGAAATCCCTTGTATTTAATCAACTCTTTCAGTCGGTCCACTATAGTATAAAACCCATCCTTGTCTCGAATAGCAACATCGCCCGTCTTGAACCACCCGCCAGATGTGATCGAGTTGGCTGTCGCCGTTGGATTATTCAGATAGCCTCTGAAATAAATATCTAAACTCTAATCAATTTTGGTAGGTAGAATGCAATACTTACTTCATAACCGACTCGGCTCTCAACCAAAGTTCTCCTGGCTCTCCCTCTCGAACATCCCTTCCATCCTCCCTCATAAGCCTGATCTCCATATTTGGCAACAGTTCACCTGCGCTCCCGACTTTCTCATCCGCTCGCGCTTCTGATAGGACTAATACCGTCGGGCTCGTCTCGGTTAATCCATATCCCTGAGGAACAACGACATTGGCTCTACGCGTACGTAGGCGAGCTTGCACCCTGGCAATCAGATCCTTTCCGAGCGGTGCGGCGGCCGAGAACAAGATTCTGAGTGAAGAAAGGTCGTAATTGTCTACTGCAGGATGAGAAGCGAGAGCAACTAGGACTGGGGGGACTATGAGCGAGTAGGTGATTTTGTATTTTTGAATGTTTGAGCAAAAGCCTTCCGGGTCGAACGGCGGGGATATAACAACAGGGACGCCAAGTGTGAACTAAAATAACGAGTGAGCCTTTTGAACGAGATACACAAAGCTGCGACGTACGGAATAGAGGAGAATCTTTACGGCACCGTACATGTGATAAAAAGGTAAGATGCCGAGCATCACATCTCTTCGAGGATACATGGCGGGAAACGCGGCTCTGGCACAAATGAGAACTGTATTGATATTGTGGTGCGTGGTCTAAACAAAAACCATTATTCACATTTTCGTAGACCAGGAGCGGACTTCAGGCGAAAAGATGTTTACGTACCTCCACGCCTTTACTCAGCCCAGTCGTGCCGGAACTATAACAGAGACATACGGTCTCGTTTGACTGATCCCCGTCAAAATTTTCTTCCGCTCCCCTCTTCCCTTGGCGCAACAACGAATCGAAATGCACCAATTTCTCAGTTCCTCTTAAGGGCTTTTCCTCGAAATTCATCAAGATGACCTAAATCGTGTTCACAAGATCAGCAACAGTGAGCAAAATCGAATTGGGGTGATTTTCTCTTACGCGTCTTTCTGCTTCCTGCATGGTCACATTGAGCGCTTTGAAAGCCTGGAACAAAATCGGCAGTAGTGTCGGATGAACAAACACATATTCGGCGCCAGAGTCTTTGAGCTGGTGTGCGAGTTCGGAGGGTGTATAGGACGAGTTGACAAGCGTGCACCGCAGCCCAGCGGCAATGCAACCGTAGAGCGCAATTGGCCAGGTAAGAGAGTTGGGACTACAAATAAGACAGTTTAGGATATAATTCTAAATCGAGAGCAAACATACCTGAATAGCATTACTATATCTCCCCGTTTTACTTTGAGACTCTGCCGCACACCATGCGCCATACACAGCGACAAGTCCTGCATATCTCTTCGCGTCAACGTTCGCCCAGTAGTGGCGTCTATGAACGCAGGGAGCAATTCATCGTATAACGGCTGCTTAGGAAAGAGTCTTGAATACACCGACTGACGTGGCACAACATAGTCTGGGTATGCCGACTTGTAGATGCCGGGCGGGGACATGGTGGAGAAGTATGAAGATGGGCGCCAAAGTTAGTCCGTTTATGGCGAGTGTCTTCACGAGCCATTGGAAATTGCGTCTTTTAGTCGAGACTTTGAAAGCGGAGCGGTAACAAGTGGTTGTGTGGTAACATCGAAGTGGTGATCGTGTATGAAAGCTGATATCGAGGCGTGGTGGTGAAGCTCGGAGGCACATGGCCCACGCGAATAAACAATCACCGAGCGGTCACGTGTCATGAGCACATGAACTCCGCAATCCAAGTTCTCAAGCTTTGTACATGTTGCTGGCATGTTTTTTCACAACACAATGATTCCTTCAGCTTATGATTTATTCATCTAATGATATTTCACGCAAGATGATTCAAAGGCGAAGACTCTTGAGAAACATCTGGGGGAGGATACAAAAGAAAACAAGACATATTCAATTCAATAAGCAGAGAGCAATTTCGATCAAGGAATGAAAACCCTGTGAGCTTCAAAGACTGTTAGATTAGCTAAACACCTCATTAAACTAACTCACATTAGAACTCGCTCGGTGTAAGTTGTCGAGCATGTAGCACCTGACCTAGATGCGTCCTCAGATACTCCATCCCCTTCCGACGGTATCCCACAAGATCTTTCAATGCAGCAATCGGACTTTTCTTGAAACCGCAATAAAGATACTCTGGAGCATGCATTATAATCTTCCGACGTTCCAGCACTGGGACGAATCCGTCACTCTGTACGAGAACGTCATCTGCCTCTCGGCTATCTTCAGTCCCAACAAAGACGCCCAAAAAGCCGCACAGAGCCCGATACTGAGAGTAATCGTCGAAGTAGAGCTGACCGGCAAATAGGCAGAGCTGGAGCTGTAGGAACAGATCGGAAGGTGATAGGCTTGGGAGGATCGAAGATGAGAGACAATAGAAACGGAGGTCGGAGAAAGACAACATGGAATGGATCACTCGAGGTGCAAACACATGAAGCCACACACAGGTACTTTTTCTAATATCAGGCAAAAGCTCGTTGACCTCGTATGGGCTCAATACGAGCAAAACTCCATCTGAGCTAGATAAAACCCAGTTTACAGGACGCATATATTCGCTAAGCCGTGAGGCCGTACCTGTCCTGATTGTTTGACAAAAGTCTAAGCTAGCGAGTAGCTTTGGTGACCATGTGTTAGGCTGTATCGTCCCCCCGGCCATCAATGGGTAAAACAACGAGACGATTCCGGATCCAATTGAGGACATGGATCCTGTCTGAACAAATTTCTTTATGTCTGGATGTAACGAGTGGGCAGCGTGTTGTGACTTGGGTGGCCGCTCAATCTGTTGCTCTCGTTCAATCTCATGGCTGACTTCCCGTTCTTGTTCTTCGTTCATGCTTGGATCATCTAGCTGCTGAACGCCAAGACTTGTAAGCCGCTGTGCAAGACTGGGAACCATAAGCGCTGTCACAACGAACGACTTGGAAGCGCCAGCCGATGAACCCGCGAAGCCATACATATCTTCTAGAGACCGAGTCTCAGGAGTCAACCAGCCGCGCTTCAAGGCTGCTGTACTAGAGTTCTGAGCAAACTGCTCATGTGCCTTGGCACGACGGTCATGCTCTATCCCCTGCTGTGCCCAGTGGGAGATATTGTGCTCCAGGTCTCTACAAGTTTCAAGCATCGCCCAGCGTATCACATCTAGCGCGTCGATTCGACCTGTAAGCCCTAGACTGGCAGTCCTACGGATTTGAGTGTCGATCTCGGTTGGGGCGCAAAACATGACTGATTGGCCAAATCCAAGCTGTCGCATGCGCATACAACCTGAAAATAGAGGTAAGCTACCAGTAAAACCAAGAGAATTGTCCAATGACATACCCTGCAGCAAGCGGTCCTTCGTCACTTTTGGACCTAGTGCTACAGCCGCCCGAGTTCCTTTGGGTAGCTTCAAGTCCGTACCGCGCGTATGGCCATCATCAAGATAAACGATGCACTTGTCCAGCTGTTGTGCAAAAGGCGACGAAAAAAACGACGTTGGAGATCCGTGCTGAGGAACAATCATTAGCTCGTCATGGTCGTTGAAGTATATTGCTGCAGCAACGTCTGGTCGCAGCTGTAGCCAGTGCTTAACAAGTTGTTCATTCCTGAACTCTAGCATCTGCGCGCCTACGTCCAACAGTACACGAATCTCGGGCTGCTGCTCCACTAGCATCTGCAGGAACTCCTTTGCTGAGCATGTCTCGTCATTCTCGCCACGAATGCACATGTAGTGATTGTTCTCTGGTTGAAGTAGGTATGTCAGGACCAGAGCGTTTGTAGAAGACTGTTTGACGGGGTCTGATTGTGTAATCGAGGTAGGCAACAGGTACCTGTTATCGTTTGTGCCACTAAACCCAGTAGTGACGTGATTTTTGGCTTCTGCGAGATCCCAGCCAGACGTAGACAACTTCCGTGGAAACTGTTTTGCTTCTTTGGGAAAAACGACAGAAGAAAGGAAGAAACACTGTACGCCCATTTTATCCTGTTTTTCTACATGACGCTAGGAAAAACCGCGTTCCCGGTCATATATGCGAATTTGAGTGACTGGAATTCCTAGTATGTTCGCGATTCAGACGAGACTCGTCTCAGTGCGGAAATCGCGATTCTGTTATGCAAAATCCATATAGGTGAATAGCCACCGTGTTTACAGTAACAAGCAAACAAAGATCGCAGTTATATTATATTATTACATTTGAGACAATTATAGGGAGGCTCTCATGATGTGCTAAAAATGTCAAAACATGGTGCGCCGCGGCTCCAAAAACCGCGCCCACACAAGACCCTGAGATCGGGCCCGACCTGATCAAAGAAAATCGCGCTATGTTTGCGTCCCTGAATCAGAACGCTCCACTCAAGAATTGTGGAGCATTTGTGACACATTTATACGTCATGTCCGCGACTTTGGGCATATGGAAATTCCCCATCAAACCGGTAGCAAGTGAAATCGACGACTGCCAAGTTGCGGGCAAAGGCAGGAACTAGCTCCTTGGTAAACTGCTCGTGGTCTTTGAGGTTAACCCCGCTCAGTTGAGAAAGGCTGCTCGGAGTTTGTTTGTTCTGACGGACCCAGCGATTGTACTCATCGGCAGAATTGTCAAGCTTGTAGAGTAGGTCGAAGCAGGTATCTAGCTGGCCTTCGGTAAGCCCGCTATTGTAGTAACTAAGGCAGGTCAAAACAACTGCCACGTCAGGATGCCCAAACTCTGCCCGTAGACTCGGAATATCCTACCAGCAGTTATAATCACAGAGTGTTACTAGTTAATGAATTTGACATACCTTAGCGTGGTATGGTACCGCCAACAATGAACGAATCGGATGTAGTCCATAGTCTACTCGATAATGTTTGTCCCTCAACGCAAACTCAATTATTCCACAAGCCAATAATCCTCGAATCAGGAATAAACCATTACGGGTAGAAGGGCCGAGGCCATGGATGATCTGATCTTCACCCTCGGAAAGACTTCGTTCGGTTAGGAAACGTAACACCACCCTTCGAGTTGCTCTAGACAAAATACTGAGGTTTAAGTTTGATATTTGTCCGGAGATTGCGTCTCTTGCAACGGAGTGAACAAGCCTGCCAACAACCTCTTCAGACTCCGGCATGATTCGAATGAATGGGAATTGGCCGCCAGAACGAGTTTCGTACTTGAGTTTGTCGGGGTACTTCAGCTTAAGATCCCGGATATGGCTTGCTACCAGCGATAGTACTTGTTGAGTAGTCGTCCACCGATCCGGATGCCCTTCTAGCGGCTGTTGTTCGCCCACCGTGTAAACCAACTGATACCGAACGTGCAAGATTTCGTCGCTCTCATCCAGTATGTCTCGAGCATTGTTTGAAAGCCACTCCTGCGTCTCCCGTAACCTATTCGAAGCACTAATTGCTTCACGCGTCGATGAGGATAAGAGTTGGTCGATGCCCACCAGCTTGAACGACAGGACGTGCTCAGGCTGCACGAGCAGGATTCCGCCTTCGCGCATACATTCTTCATACATGGCTTGGATTTGCTTCGCTTGCGATTCTCGAACTCGGATATGACGACCAAACGGCAGGTAGTATATCCGGCGATTGACTAAACCGGACAATCTATTGACCAGTAGGTGGAACATCTGCCGCCAGAGGGGTTTGAGAACGACAACGCGGACTAGTCGAGTACTGTTTGCTAGGGCGGCAGCGATGATGGGGACAATGACGGAGGATTTCCCCTCACCCATATTCAGCTGCAGAACAGTGTTTGCACCTGAGGAGGGGGCGATCATCTCTTGAGCGACCTGGGTTTGTATAGTTCTTGCGCTAAAATTGCCATCAATCTAGCAAACAGAGAATTTAGTATTGTTCTCAGTCACATCAAGCAATATCCACCTGCACCAAAAGCCAATCAGGATGATTTTCCCTAGCCTCGGACCCCACGCTTGCTAGGTTTAGCTCTTTATGGAATTCGTCGTATTTGTTTTCCATCGCCAGGCTCATGAGACGCTGAGAGCGTTGATATTCGATAAATGTTCGCGCATACTTCTGCAGTTCGGCTTGGCATTGTGGAGAGACTCGAGTTCGAGCTTGGAGGGCTAGTTTTCCTAAAAGGGTGCGAGTAGTCAGGCGGGGCCAGATTCCGGAGGAAAGCGCAATAGCCTCCAGATCTGTTATCGGTCCCAGCCAGTCCTCAATTATTCCCTTATTTACGCGTAGGTAAGTTTGGTACAAATCACGATTTCCTTCCAGTCGAGCAAGTGGCGGCAATTGCCGAGGCGAAATATAGGTATTAGTCTGGGAGAGATCGATACGGCTGAGCTCTAGATCAGCCCCGTAACGCCGGCACATTGGACGAGTAGAGTGAGCGCGCAACTCCAGAAGAACGTCCCTGAGTCGAGTCGTGTCTGGTGGAATACCTTCATCCGAGTGAGCGTACACAGCGGGAGTGAGGGGGACATCCAGCAAAGCGTGGTGGACCTGGCGCTTCGCAAGCATATCGAAGGAAATGGAGGCCACGAAGCTCAAAGAGCGAGGTTCCTCAGGGGTAGGATGAGGTAGAGCGGAAGGCATGGTTCTATTCGTGAGGTTGAGTACACCCGGGCTAGAACGAAGCGCCGTCTCAATGCGGTGCAGATGGGTTTGGACATCTACATTTTTCTGGCAACTGTCAAAATATGCATGAACCAGTGGGAGGCAGCTGTTTATATTGAGCCAAGAAGAATAGGTATCAGAGGGAGCTGAAGGAGTGTTTGGCCAGCAGTCCATCCAGAATTGAGTGAGTTGCGATTTGTGTAGAGTTATGTTCGACTTGTAATCATTTGCGCGCCTTTGAGTCCAATCGGTCCAAGATTCATTTTCTTTTTTTAGTATCTCATTCGACGGTGTAAAATCGATGACATGGCAAGCTCTCTCAATGAGTTCCGATATACGGCTTGACGTTGGTCGGTACCGGTCCGATAGCTGGTACATGGAGTGTACTGGCGGAGCCAAGAACCGGATAGACTTGTTTAAAGCAAATGCAACGAGAACCCGCGCAAGGTCTGGCGATAATGAGCCACTATACGTTGCCGCTGACAAACAAAAGCAAAGTCCATACTGGCGATTTGATGCCATTGTTTGCCTGCACAAATTATACAAGGAAATCCAAGATGATGCTAGATTGACGTCGAGCCAATCAGAGCTAAATGTGAGCTCCAAATCAAGGGATGGCCCATAGACTGTGTTCCATTTTTCGTACTGAGATACCAGGTTGAAGCTCGTATATGCTGACGAGTCCCATCTCCCATGTGCTAAGCCGGATGCCCAGGCCGCGAGCTGCCCATTGTTTGTCCAGCCATGAGATTTATAATCCTTTCCGTCATAATTGCAGTCGTCGTTGCGTTCTTTCTCTAGCAAATTAGATAGTCGCTCAACTGAATCTGCTGGATAATAGATTTGGGTTCGATGTGCCGCTCGCTTCAGAAGCGTCTCCTCAAACTTTGTAGTATACGGGTCTAGGTCAAAGTTTAAGGAACTGAAGAGTTGAAGAGAGCGCGCCCGCTCAAGAACAGCGTTTGCAGCAGTACAAAAAGCATAGTGTTGTGCCAGGGGTGGAAGGCTAGCCCAATTGGTCGTCTGCATAACCTTGAGATCAGCTGGGTAGTAGCTGCGTCGCGGAGTAAGCTCTCCAATAAGTTTCAAAATTTGTGCCTGCTCAATATCAATCTGTTCGAACGAGGTAGTCGCCCCTTCGCCAAGCTCATATAGCGCCTCCTCAGTGCCTGTTCGACCCGTAAGCGGGTCTGACATACAGTGGCTAGTCAGAGCGTGAAGGTAGATTTTGAATAGCCTACTTGTCAGACTGGTATCACTATTAGAAAGGTAACCTAGATCGGTGTCAACCCTGTATTGATAAAAGGTGATCTCGCGTTCCGGACCGCGATCAATGGTTACTTGAGTATGATTCCCATGATATAAAAATTTAACGGAGCCGAAAGGGATAAGCACAGTACGTGATCGAGGGAGCGATTTAGCAATTGAATCCTTTGCGCAGAGCACCAACTGATCGCGCAAACCGAACATGGTGCCTGATGACTGTGTCTGGTCGACAATTTGTCCACGAAAGTTGCGTGACTCGAGGCGCATTTCTTTGTTTAGGAAAAACGCCAGCTTCATTCGGGGCAGCTCCACACTGAACTCGCGTATGTCCAAATTTGACCGAGTTATGTGCA
>JAYRCO010000593.1:0-21153 GCA_037042815.1 Ceratobasidium papillatum
TAAACAAACAGACTCTGCGTGCAATACTCACCCAAAGAGGGGGATCTCCAGGCTCTATACCAGCAGTCAGTTTCGCATCCTTCTGCCGTTACAGTTCAAAGGTACTTACTTTGGTCATACTCTTCCACATTCCCCACCTCGTCCTACCCATCTCAACAACCACCTCCTCTCCGACTTGCTGCTTCTGTACACCAGCCCCAGCGCTTGTACTCTCCTTCTTCGACCGACTCAGAAACGCGTCAACATCCGCGCGCTCAATCCTGCCACCTCGCCCGCTCCCAGTTCCGATGGCGTCTAAGTCATCAACGCCCTGCGAACGCGCATAATGTCGCACCGAGGGAGTCGCCAAAGCTTGATTCGACGAGCTCTTTTCCGAGGATGATTGTCGCTGGCTCTGAGCCAAAGCCCCTGCTGGGCGATCCGGATCGAGAGGGTGATGTCGTTTCGTTGCGGACGGAGGTGTATAAGAGCCTTCCACCGCCTTCTCTGTTCCTACTTCCTCCGCTTTGGGTGTTGTAGCGATACTGGGCTCTTCTGAAGCCTCGCTAGCGCCTTCTCCGTCTTCCTCGACCTCAATTATACACAACCCTTCTCCGACTTTTGCAATGTGCCCCTCTTGAACGAGAATTTTGCTAACAACTCCGTCGAATGGACTCGTAATTTCCACGCTCGCTTTATCCGACTGGACTTCGCATAGAGGGTCAAAGGAAGCGACTTTGCCTTGCGGTTGAACAGACCTATTAAGTAGTCGCATTAGATGTAGGCCAAAGAGAAGTAAAATAGAAAGGTACCATTTCAAAACTTCGCATTCTATTCGTTACACGTTTGGAGTTAGATAGCTATACCAATGAGAAATGTAAAGCGATACCAACCTGTGATGCCTTCTCCAATATCCGCAAGGTGAAAGGTCTTGAGAGATTTACGTTTGGCGAGAAGAACAGCGCTATAGTGCAAAGAGCGTAATCTATGTCCTTGGCGGCATAGTGAGACAGGACGAAGTAAGGAAAGCATTGCGCTGAAGTTCGGATATATTAATGCCAGAGAAGCGCGCTAACTTTGGAGTACGAGAAAGAAAATGTGTTCTTGAGAGTGTAGTTTCCAGCGGAGTACTCGAAGAGCAAAGGGAGTATGGTGGTCAAGCAATGTCCTAAACTTTTGTCCAGGCATCACGCGTCTTGAAGAGACAAACCAGCGGACGGATCAAGCTATAAGTCACGTGTTGAACGCCGCCCAAAGATACGTAAACAGTCCACAGCTACCTCTAGCTACCACGATCTATGCATTCCAAAACGAAGGTATACGACAAGACCAACCGCACACCAACTTTTGACCGTTGGAAGGTCCTGTATGAAAATTTTATCTTGGCCTTTGACTCCTTTCTGGCGGAGTCTGCCAACCTTGATATAACGCTTCAACAATATGGCACTCTAGGATGGCCCGACTCTAAAGCATCCCTTCGTTATATTGACGTAGCCTGCGCGGAGCTCGTAATACGCTGTGCGAAGCTGCACAGAACTCAGACAGCCCTTGATACAGTATGCAACCGATCCCGAGCTCTAGCCCCGCTCAATAATTTACCAAATGAAATCGTTACGCATATTTTGACGTTGGCCAATACAAGCTGCATAATCCGCGATCCAGCTACGCTACCCACACCTCTTGTCCTCCAAAGTATACAAAAAACCAGTCGGTACTTGCGGAGCGTTGCAATCAACTCACCCTCGCTGTGGACACACATTGATTTACGTATCCTGGGTGAAACGACTGACATGAGCCACGCGCGCTCTTGTCTGCAATACTCCAGCCAGTCTCCTATACATATTCATATTAACGAGGAGCAATCGAACACATCCCAGATTATAAAACTGGTTAATGTTCTAGCTCCCCACGCTCATCGAATCGCCTCGCTAACATTCAAAACCTCAATATCTTTTGCGAATAACTTTATGCATCGTCTATTCCGGAACACCTCCGTGAACCAAATCAAGGAGCTAGGTCTTATTGTCGACTTCGGCAACGACACAAATCGTCTCTTTTACAATAACATTCTTAAGGGGGCTTTAGGGTTCAAGCAGGCTCTACACAGACTTGATTTGTGTGGGCCTTTCTCGCCTCTTGAGTGTTCGGCTTATCGTAGCCTTACTATTCTGAAGCTCGCGCCAGCCAATCCTACGCCGGCTCCTACGTTCTCCCAACTCACAGCAGTTCTATCTGCATGCCCGGATTTGTATTCCCTCGCACTCGTTGGGTGTCGGTTCAAAATCGATTCAACCCAAGCTAAACGGGTGGCTTTGCCAAAACTTGAGGTGCTAGACTTACGGAAGGCGGCCAACGCCGAACTCCGCCTGTTGACACACTGTATCGTTCCAGGAACAAATAGCTTGGCTTTCAGCCTATCATTTGCTGCGGATAAGTACGGGTTTAACGGAATACTTTTGAATCGTTATATGAAAAAATTAAAAGTTACGCGGCTACTAGTACACGCCAGAGATAATGACGAAGCTTTAGACTGGTTACTTGAATCAGCACCGATGATGAAATTAGGGACTCTTCAGGAGCTAGGGTTTTCTGGATTCAGTATCAATCAGATCTCGCTCAACTGTTCGTTGAAAGCGATCCAGTTCTCTAATCTCCATACGCTACATCTACTGGACTGCAAGCTAGAACCGAGAAGCCTTCGTCGATTTATTGGCGACACTCGTATCCAGGTGCTTCAGATGAACGATCATGAACACCTTATAAACAAATTGTCAGACTTCATCCCGTCTGTGAAGCATCGAAGGTACTCCATTCTCGGTCACGGTGAAGGCGGTTTAGAATGGCCTCTTCGATTGCCGTAACGGATGTTCCAGTGTCTATGGTTTTATCTCTGAGTTAAACATACCATGCCTTCCCCCATTGCAGTTTCTTCTATTTTGAATACTTGGACACACAATTTGATGTTAAATTTTTATTACGGTAGTGAAAAGGCTCAATAATACTAACGTAAATGCACGCTGAGACCTTGAAACATAGAGTATTATTTGGGGGTATCTGCTGCGCTGCTACTTTCTAGCTGCCAAATGTGCATAAGCCGAATCATTAGCAAGCTCATAGTATTCCTCGGCCGTTCCCATCAGAGGTCAACCGCAACCGTTCGCGTTATGCCCAGTGCTTATCAGCTATACCTATTTGGTCTCGCTTACCCCAAGCGCCCATTTGTGCGCCATGTGACGTGTTCTTGGCATCTCACAGCATCTTCGTTTGATACATCGTGCGCCTTAGGGAGCTTCCTTGTTCGAGGCATGGATGTGTCAACAGGTCCACTGTGCACGCGGGGGTTTAGACTCATGCGGTGCAAAACCCTTGAGTGCTTCGCAAAATGACTTGGTTGTGCACGACAGCCATACAGATGCAGCTTGTGCCCCAGCCAGAGGTTTAGGCACCAACAATCTCGCCCACGGGATGAGAAACTGCGATAGAATGGTAATACTGTAAGGCTGTAGATAGTTATCGTAAGCTACTACGGACTTGAAAGGCATGGCCTTTGGGCCGAAATCCTATAAAGGCCGCTACCTCGCACGACCCGTTCTTCATCAACTGAATATCCTCCTCACACTAGCATCTCTAGTACCATGGTTTCCTTCAAGATCCGCGTTGCTTCTCTTATCATCTTGCTTGCCTCAGTATCCGCTGCCCCCACCAATCCCTCACCGCTCGACAAGCGCGCGACGACGCTCGCCGATGGTACCAAGGTCACGGTCAGCGATCTTCCTGATTGGAACCTCATTTTTCGTGCTTCGGGGTTAGTTGTCTTGTAAACTCGTCTGCATCTCATTCTCAACAACACTTTGCTACAGTATACTCACAAAAGGCGGATGCCCAGCTGCGGCCAGCACAATTGGCACCTGCTACGTTCAAAAGCTGTCCGCCAGTTCCAACCAAAACCTTGACCCAGACATGAGCGTTGGCGGCCCATCCCAAACCAACTTTATTTCTACCAGCGCAGTACTTGCCAACGGCGGTGTGACCAAATATACATTCAAGTTGTTCATCGACTCCGCTCTAGTCACTCCTGTTTCAGCTGGATCCGTACCGCTCGTGCAAATCGTGTCGAAGGAGCCGATCGACGGTCAAGGCTCTGCAACCAAAGTCTGGTTAGACGCTAAGGATAATAAAGTTGGCATATATGCGTTCTCGAACTCGCCAGTGGTGTCTATGCCTCTTTCTCAATTCACGGGCAAGACGACTATGCATACGTGGACTGTGAAAGGAGGACCGCAGGGATGGGCGGAGATTGTTATCAAGGATACAGCGGGAAACTCCTTGTTGAAGTACAAGGTAAACCAGCCGAACACAATTGACAGTTATAGGTAATTTTTATGTCTGTGTACCCCATGGAAACATTCTGACGTAAACTGCACAGGATGCGTATCGGTCCTATTCGTCTTGCTAATTCGGGTTCACCTTACACGTGAGTATTAGCTATATTTGAGGGCTTGAGCGGTCGCTTATATACTGCATTCTCCTAGCGCGTACTTTGGTGATTGGGTCGTACAGGCAATCTAAGACAAAATGATGAAACAATTATTGGTTCTAATGATACTGCACGATTCTATATACTCTACAGTTTGCTAAGTGCGGACACGCATATGGACAGTATCGGTTCATAACCAATTATTCATGTAGTGGCTGCACTCTGTAGATTACATGAAAGATTAGCTGATATTATATGGTTGCCATCTCTGTTGTAAGTAAGGCTTTATTCAACATCTCAGACTTCAGGCTGAAGTCGTCCTGCTAGATCAGTTAGCTATTTGGTATTTATGCAGTTGGTCTCCTGCGCAGGGGCTAGGCAGAGCGCTTCCAGTGGTTATTTCCTTCATGTTTAACCACTCGAACATAGTGCTTGCTCTTGATCAAATTCGAGTGTTCAACAGAATAGGAACCTTGGGTACTCTAACCGATATGCCTCGCGGTTAACCACCCCCCAACAAACACCCTTATTGAGATAATCTCAGTATAATTACAGTGACCGCAAAGTCATCGCGATCCGGTAAGATACATGTATTGCACACCCTGAGTGCGGGGAAGGTATAGAACATATAAAAGAGAGGAACTGTGAAGGAGAGCAGCATATTCATCCAATCTACTTCCACGACGGCGAGGCCTGGTACGACGCCGTATTGCCCCATGGCGAGTTCTGCCCATTGGTCTGGTTCTGCTGATTCTGGTTCTGGTTCTGATTCGGTTGGCCAGGTACTGGAGCTAAGGAAATGGTTTAGCTAGTGCTTTTGAGGGCAAAAAGACCGGCACTTACACCTTGGCGACCATACAGGAGATGTTGGACCTAGGAGCATAATTAGTACTAATCACCCAAATAACGGAAATTCAACAACGCACTATAAGCAGGAGACACCGGAGCTGACACGACAATTAGCTCGGGTGACAACGAGAAAAACAATAGTAACTCACTATAGGCAGGGGAGGCGGGGCTGTAGGTTGGAGAAGTTGGAGCTATAACCATACGTCAGCATTTGAATAAAGTCATTGTGCGGTCAACTCACAATATCGAGGCGACGTCATCGACTTTGGAGAGGTCGGCGACGCTTGCATTGGAGCTTGATACGATCATGAGCAACTGATGAACAAGTCGATGGACATAACTCACAGGTAGGGCTGTATCGTGGAGAAGTAGGCGAATAGCGAGGGGAGGCAGGGCTGAATGATGGAGCTGAGGAAGGGACGTTAGAAAAGTAAACGACCTAGAAATCAAGATACTCACAGGTATTGAAATAACGAGGCGATGTTGGCGAGTACGTCGGGGCTAAAAGATGACCGTTAGGTGCAATTAAGAACAATAAAGTCATAACTTACATGTCGGACTGTACGACGGAGAGGTTGGCGAATACTGAGGCGAAGTGGGGCTGTACGCAGGCGACGTCAAGTTCATGTTCGGCGATGTAGGCGAGTACGACGGCGAGGTGATGTATGGCGACGTTGCACCAAACGGCGACGCACCATAAGGTGACGTGACAGTAGCCATCGGCGAAGTAGGCATGAACGGCGAGGTTGGCGAGTAACCCGGCGATCCTGGCGAGTAAGCGGTGCCGAATCGCGAGTCTGGGCCCATGGGGCTCTGACCAAACGGAGCGAATGGGAAGGCGCCGGTTGCCTCATCAGAGTTCGTCGCGAGCGGCGAGAAAGCAGCACCCTCTGACTTCCACGCTTCGGCCTGCATTGGAGATGCTGAGTCATACGGCGTCATGGCTAGCGGACCAGCGGGCGTCATGCTACCATTCATCTGCGCGGCAAGCATGTTTTGGACGGGTAGGCGCTGATCGACGATGACATCCTTGAGCATATCAACATCAAGCGCCACATCGAAGGATCCAGTCCCCATAGGCGCCATTTGGCCAAACAAGACGTTCTCCGCAACACCATAGCAATCATCCTTCTCACCAACAGCCGCCGCTTCCATCAGGATTTCAACCGTCTCTTCGAACGAGCAACGCATCAGAGCACCAGTGTCCGCACGATTGATACCATGTCGAGTGATTGCCATGAGCGTGCCCCTGTTGGTCATGAGGTCGCAAAGCAAGGCAAGATGGCGGTAATTGACGTAGGAACCATCAAACTCGATAACGTTACGCAACTCCCTCAGTAGCGCCGCACGCGCAGCCTCGATACCCAACACCTCGAAGACCTCCGGGCACTTGTTCGAATAAGTACGCGAAAAGTCGACACCATCGATGCTCAAGACGTTTTTGAGGTTGACTCCGTCTGATTCCAAGACCCACTCCTTCGTCGCACGTGGCTGGAGGTCGCCGTTGGCGTCGATCGTTGGCTTGTCGTGCTCAATCATGAAAACACGGCGGATGCCCTTGATACCACGAAGAGTGACCGAATCGAGCATATTGTGCTCAATCTGGCGAATGAAAATGTCCTCCTCGGAATGGTCCATAGCCTCATCCTCCTTGTCGCTCACAACGATCGGACGACAACGCAAAATAAGCTTTTCGGAGTTATCATCAGACGGGATGACCTTCATATCAGGATAAAACGCCTGTTCGATGCGGTCCGCGATGTAACTCATGTCAAGCTTCTTGTCCAACACCTTTGCACGGTCAAGCTCGATACGAAGGATCCATGGCGACTGCTGCGACAGCGTGCGCTCGTTGTTGTCATCGGGAATAGCAAAGAACGTCTCGACAAAGTCACGATCCTCGTCAATAATGGTGTTCGTTGGGTCTGGGTCATAGATAATCTCTGTAGCAGCGGTGATCGTACGCAAGGTGGTGTGCGCGAGCTCGGTCTGGACGAGCTTGGCCATGTTCTGGTCCCTCCCATACTGGGGCTGGAGGTAGACGGTAAGCGACGGCGTCTTGATGTTCGTTGCAACGTTGATGATCTCTTTGAGACGCGGGACACCGAGAGTTACGTTCTTACTCGACACACCGGCATAATGGAAGGTGTTGAGCGTCATCTGGGTCGCCGGTTCTCCGATAGACTGCGCCGCGAGCGTACCGCACATTTCGCCAGGATTAACAACCGACGCGTTGAACTTGGTCTCGATCTCGCCAATAATCCAATCAAATGCCTGTCGATTAAGATGCAACTCCTCCAAGACTGGGCGCGTCGCAAACGTCGAGCGAAGGTGCATGTTGAAGAACATGGTCGCATTGGCCTGTGCCTCCACACTGATCGGGTCACTGCCTCGCACGACGATCAAACGACTGGTCAACGCAGCCATCTCGTCCATGATGTACGCGGGCTCGAGATCGCTCGGCTTGCGACGATCGATATGGAAAATTTGTTGCGCGTTTTCAATGATACGACGGAGATTGACAGGGAGATAATGAGGTTGGTTGGGATCGGGGATCCTGAAGATAAACTCGCGCAGCATGCGACGGTCCTCGGTGAGTTGAGCAAACTCCTTGTCAAGCTTGTACTGGAGCTCGGGAGACGTCCCGTCGATCCCGACTTGGAGCGTGCCCTGAGAGAAACCACTGCCCGCTTCGAGCACGTCGACGCGGTACTTGCGATCGAAAGCGCGGTGGGACAGACGATAAGGCTCGACACTCTGGCGCTCGATAAACGCTCCGTCCATGCCGTCCTCGCCATAGGCAAACTGGACAATATCACCAAGAGAGTTGCGGACGGTACCATCGTAGCAGACCGCGATGTCCTCCATAGCCTTGACCAGACGACGTTGGATATACCCAGTCTCGGCAGTCTTGACCGCAGTATCGATGAGACCTTCACGACCAGCCATGGCGTGGAAGAAGAACTCTTGGGGCGTCAAACCACGAAGATAGGAGTTTTCAACGAACCCGCGCGACTCGGCACAATAATCGTCCTTGTTGAAATGCGGCAGCGTGCGATGCTTGAACCCAAACGGAATGCGCTTTCCCTCCACGCTCTGCTGACCCACACAACCCGACATCTGCGAAATGTTGATAAACGAACCCTTTGAACCGGCGACCACCATCTGTTTGACATTGTTGTCATTCTTCAAACTGTCCTGTGCGTCCTTTCCGGTCTTGTCACGAGCCATGTTTAGCTCTCGGTTGACATGACTCTCGAACGACTCGCGGATTGTCATACCGGGCTCGGCACGAAGACCGTCATACTGAGCCTCCTTGATGAGCGTGAGCACATTGTTCTTCGCAGTTTCGATATGGATAGTAATGTTTGCCATGGTGACCTTGTCCGCAATCGTGTCGCCAATACCAATGCTGAACCCGTGGTGAAGGAGCCAAAAGTTGACAACCATCTGGAGCGCCGAGAACAAATCACGACAAATCTCCGGTCCCTTCTCTCGGAAGACGATGTGGATGAGACCACCCTGAGACGCTCCGACAGTCTTCTTCTCGACAACACCGTAGATGATCTGGCCGTTTTCGATGCAAATACCGTCGTCTGCGACAGGGTTGTATGGTATCCGATTCGTGACCTTGTCCTTGTCGGGCGAGCGCATGACGTTGATACCAGACGGGATACACATCGACAGGATCTGCTTGCCGGTCCAGAGAGGCTTGGGCTTCAAAATCGTTGGCACGGGCACTTGGCCATCCCAGCCGGGTACCCAGAGGAGAATGTTTTGGACAAAGTTCCAGTCGAGGAAGGCGTCGCGAAGGGTGATTTTTCGAATACCGCAAAGAGTGTCCTGTACGATACCCATGACGGGCTTGTTTGCCTGAGGGGAAATAATCTAAAATATATCGTTAGCAAACGATCAAACACATAGTATGATGCCGCTAACCTGTCGAGGCACCCACGCAATCTGACTCAACTCGGCCCTAGTCTCCTCGCTCTGCGGGATACTACGAAAAATGATGAGGAACCAACCCGAAGAAGAGGAACAGGTGTCACTTACTGCATGTTCATCTCATCACCATCGAAATCGGCGTTGTACGGAGGCGTGCTACAAATAGGTAAACACCAAACGTTCTCTGAACGCCGGTGGCAACTTACACGGAAAGGTTCAGGCGGAAAGCTGAGCGTATGTGTCAATCACCAGCCTCTCATTGTATTAGTAAAAAAAACTCACTCGAGTAGTTCATAATCTTCACGCGATGGCTCATCATACTCATCTTGTGCAGAGAAGGCTGTCGGTTGAACAAAACAAAGCTAAAATTAATCGTCAATAAAACGCCACTTTCGCAGGTATTCGAGCACTTACTCTCCGTCCTTCAAGTGCCTCTCAACAATCCATCCATACTGCAACGACGTATCCGCGCGTTTGTTGTATCGCAAATCAATACGCTCGCCGCTATCACGAACGACATATCGCGCGCCAGGGTACTCTCGCGGGCCATTGCGCACGAGCATCTGAAGCCACTCGATATTATACGGCGTAACTATCCAACCATAAATCAGCAACCGTCGCAATCGAAACAAGACCAAAACACACCTCGCTCAGGATATGTCAAATTCATGGCGATACTCCTCGGGACACCGACTTGATCCAGCTGCAAGTTCGGATCACCCGTAATGACAGTACGCGCCGAAAAATCGACACGCTTGCCCATTAGGTTTCCACGCAGACGGCCCTCCTTGCCCTTGAGACGCGCACGAATCGCCTTGACTGGTCGACCCGACTTTTGCAGAGCTTGAGGAATACCGGCAATATCGTTGTCCATGTACGTCGCGACGTGGAACTGCAGGAGCTGCTCGAATTCAGAAATAACGTGCGCGGGGGATCCTTCCTCTTCACATCGTCGGACGTTGATCGACGCTTTGAGAATATCACCGAGCTTGTACGTCAAATCGTCCTCCGAACGCACAGTTCCTCCATCAGCAGAAATACTCGGTCGGACAGGCGGGGGCGGGACAGGCAAAACCGTCAATATCATCCAATCCGGGCGCGCAAACTCTTCCGACAGCCCGAGCAACGCGAGATCCGTATCAGGAATCTTCTTGAGCGTGTTGTACACATCCGAGGCAGGATACAATCGCTTCTCAGGCTGAGCCGTGCGACTCTCCTATCGTTTGCACGTGTGAATCTCAAAATTCGACGGGCTGTGAGAAAAAATCGTGCAACGCACCGGTTCATCATCATCCCCGCGACCTTTCTTATAAACGAGGAACAACTTGAGGCCCTCCTTTCGAACGAGGGGCTGGATATGCCCACAGCCACCGTGGCCGGCCTTGGCAGGTGCGGCCGCTCCGCCCTCCTCGTCCTTGGTCTCGTCGGCCTCGCAGATCATCTTGCCCTTGCAATGCGCCCAGACGAGCGCCATTCGCTTCTTGGGATCTCGGACGTGCCTGATCTTGTCAGCGAATTGCGTGTCGTTCTGTAGACATCATCCATCGAGGCAATCGTGTAGCATAGACAATAAGATCAATCCGTCAACAACATGTTCTCTTACGGGGACCGAGCCGGTGCGGCACGGAAAAACGAGCGGAATAAATAAGAATAAAAAGGATGGTCAAAAGAAACTATACAACACTGCAAAGGATCGTCGATCCAAAAACGCAGCGCGAGGGTGTGGGCTGTTGGCGCTCATCAAAGAAAAAGAGCAACCAGCAGCGCACGTGCCAGTCCTAAGCGCTCCGATGCGTCACACGTCCTCAAGACGGGGAAACATCTTCGTCACGCCAACCGCTTGGCGTTGCCCAATACAGGTTCCGCAACAAACGTGGACAAGACTCCTCTTCATTCCCCCCATTTCACCACTGCTGGCGGGGCCAACGGCAACACTCCAGCCCTGCGGATGCAATGGTCCGGCACGCACGGGATGGGCAACTTCCAGCGCGGCGGTCAAGCGACCGACGTCGCGCGCTGGCCCGGCATGCACGGACCCCGCCAGGGCTGTGGTAGTGAGTGTGCCGCCAGACTTGAACAGCCGCCGAAGCGTTGTGGCTTGGGGTTCTCCGAGACGCGGAGAGAGCCCCCAGAAAATGATCGGGTTTGCGCAAGGCAAGGGGTGGGGGTATAGAAGGAGAGTGGCCGATCGGGAGCACTCACAATGTCAGCCTTTAGCTTTCCACAATTCACACAAATACACTCGAGGATCTTCTTGACTTTGACGAGAAAGCCTGGGAACGGTCAACAAACATAAGTAAAACTTGGCCTGCACAAACGAATAGTAGACGCACCGATATGGAAAACAGGTCGCGCGAGCTCAATATGACCAAAATGCCCGGGACACTCGGCCATGCCCTCACCGCACGTTTGACACTTGAAGTTGCGGTCGACGGTTCCCAAGCGGGGATCCATAAGTCCACCGACTTTTACCTTGCCCGTTCCTTCCTCCAACACCTCGGGAAACTCGATTTTACATACTGAATACGCTTTCTGCTCGTGGGAAGCGGGTCAGCGCCATCCAACACGTGTAGCCACCGAACAAAAAAAAAGCATCGCCGACTCACGATTTCTTCTGGAGAAAGGATACCAAACTGGACTTCTTTGACTTTTCGAAGTGGGACGCTGCTGTACGCAAACGACGCGCCGGACATTGTGGGAAGAGGGATCTAGAAACCGGGAGCCAAGAACCGAGGCAGAAACCAAATTATTTTATATATTTGAGTGTCCGATGAAAGCAGCCGAGGCAAGAAACCGACAATCGCAGATTAAGAAAGAAAGTAAAGCCGCACGGGGGCTTGTCGTTATTGTTTTAGGGGGTGGGGGCTGACACAAGGATCGGGGAACAGAACCCAACTGATGCCTAGTGAAAGCGATATACGAGTACTGCTACTGCTACGAGTAACAACACAGAGATTCAACGAGGTTGCAGCAGAGTACGGCGAGATACGAGCGCAACGTCGATAGTGACGACGGAGACGAGTTCAAACACTGACCCGCTTCAGGGCCGGCCCACTCTCCTTGTTTAGGGTCGGCTCCTCGGACCTTGCATCGCATCCCCTTGACTCACACCCAACGAATCAAAATAAATACCATCAATTCAACCACACCGCTTTTCAAGAAATCTACAACACTTTTGGGAGATCATACATACAAAGATACAAAAAGAGTCCCAGCCAAAATCGAAATAAAATACAACCGCCCCTCATCCACATGGCGATCATGCGGTAAACGCCTTGTCATACGTCACTTGCGACAGGTGCAACGAGGGGTTGGATCTTTTGGGCACCAGCAGGCGAGGGCAGGATCCGTATTTTGAGGACTTTTTGCGAAGGGGCGGTCGGCGCGAGTCGGGGCTAGACTGGCCAGACGAATGGGCGTCTATGTCGTGGGCGGGCCATACGGGACTGCTCTGCGGGGACTCGACTTGGAATGAGCTGAATCGTTGGATCTGGTCTGGTCTGGGAGTTAAGAGCTCGTCCTCGTCGGCGTAGTCTGACTCGACAGGGAGCTCGGACATTGTCTGCGGGGGTGTAGTCAAGCATTCTGACTCGATTGTCGTATTCGAATCAGTCGAGGTCATAGAGACAGTGCGGGCCATACGGGGGCCGACATCTGGAGATATCTCCTCTGGCTCGTTCTTAATGCGCTACGATTAATCCAGTCGACGTCAATACGGCTATTCAGGGGACCAGGCGCGCTGAAACTCACAGGAAACTCGACCCCGACGACCTCCTTGGCTTGTTGAACGGGAGCCTCAACCACAGCCTCCTCGGCTAGAACAGGTGTCTGTGGTCGACCAACAGGCATCTGAATCTCACCACGAGGACGAGTCGAGATTTCCTGGTCCTCATTTCTTTGGGCCACAGTATTCGGCTCCTCCGAGAAAGCCCCGGTCGAGTCGTTCTTGGCCTCCAAGACACGCACATTCTCTTCAAGGACCTTGTCTCTGTCATCTCGGGTCTCGAGATAGCGAATCTACGCCCAAGACAAGCTCAGCTAAAATTTTACCCAATCCCTGGAAAAGACTCACCCCGGTCAAGGCGATACGAAGACCAAACCATCCAGCGACAAGCATAACTCGGTTCTACGTCCTCAAACGTCAGCATACATCCCTTATCAGTAGTAGTCAAAAGACAGACCTGTGGGAGTCCATAGAATAACAAGACAGGTACACCGACCAGGTCGACGCCGAGTATACACAGTCGTCCAAAAGACTTTGGGGCAAACGAGCGGGCGATGTAAGACGTAAAGCTTTCCATCGTGGTAGATGGCAGGAGAGGGGGAATGACAGATGTCTTATCGAAGGGCACGCGATCCCCCACGTTGGTAGGGAGACTCATTTACTAGGCCCTTACAGGGTCCAAACTATAACGGATATAGCCGGTCCAAACAAACCCCGCCCGATCAAATTTCATCGACGGATAGATACATGCATATATATTACAAACTACGTTTCCAAAATTCAAGTTTATTTGCCAAAACGACCCAGTAATTTTGTACCAGCTACGAGCGCTCGTTAGTTCGATCGGCGAAATACTTGAAATATACTTGAAATAAAAGTGACGTACCAGTAAACGCGCTAGCGACACCACTCTCAAGTTTCTTCTTCGTATCCTCTCCAGCATACTTCCCAATGACCCCAAGCGCACCATCAACATACTGATTACCAGGCATCATAGGCCTCTGCCCAGCCTGACCCTGAGGATTATACGCTCCATACCCAGGTTGAGACGGCTGTCCTCCCATATGCGGCGCGTAACCAGCCTGACTTCCCCCAGGATGGATCGGAGCGCCATGTATAGGCTGGGGCGAATGTCCAGCCGAGCCAGGTTGAGGAGGATACGCCCCAGCAGGTGGTTGGGGAGGATATCCCCCACCTGGCTGTTGAGGAGGATACCCACTACCTGCGTGTGGAGCATGTGGCTGCGGCGAATGCCAACCTCCAGATGGCTGTTGAGGGTACGCTCCGGGCTGAGGACTCGACGGATGCCCTCCGTGTTGCGGGTTCGAAGGATGTCCTCCATGTTGAGGATTCGGAGCCTGGGGGTTCTGATACCCATGCGAATCCTGCCGAGACGGCGGTCCAAAGTAAGCTTGCTGTGACGGCGAAGGAGCGTTCGGAGGTGAATACGGTCCCGTAGGTTGGTGATGCGGAACGTACGGTCCCGAAGGTTGGAACGAAGGCTGAGGGGGTTGACCAGGACGCATCGGTTGCCCAGGTTGAGAAGGGTAGGCCTGACCAGGACCGATTGAGGGCTGATGCTGAGGCCCGAGTGTATGCTGATGTTGCGGTCCCAACGTATGTTGATGTTGAGGACCCATCGAATGCTGATGCACAGGCGTCGAAGGTCCCATAGTCCCCTGATGCGCCGGTCCATGTCCATGCTGCAACGGCCCAGGATAAAACGGACTGCCCGGAATACTCCCAGGCGTCGACGGCGTCTGAGGCACATCAAATCCACCATGCCCATGCCCATGTCCATGTCCATGACGAGGCGGCAACCCCGGCGCCTGCTGCCCAAACAACCCCTGCTGAGGAGTCAGCCGATTCACACCTTCAAACGGAGACGCAGGTCCAGGTGTCCCAGGCATATTATTCGGGCGCTGTTGACCTCCGAATCCAACTCCGGCAAATACGTGTTCGGGCGCTGGCCTACCGCCTAGGTTCATGCCTTGCATCTGGTCTGTGATTCCGGGAGTCGGTGGAGCGGGGTATGAGGATGGTGGAGGGGATGGATGGCTGGATGATGCGGCTGAATGAGGTCGAGCTGGACCTGGAGGTCGATTGGAAGATACAGCCGGAGGGCGTGAAGAGACTGCAGGATGCTGAGGCGGTCGACCGTATGCGTTGGAAGGCGGAACCGAATCTACACGATGAAGAGATGCGTTCCCAGCAGGAGGAGAGCTCTGGTTCGATCCCGCACCCATTCCATGATAAGTGCTCGGTCCATACACTGAAGGAGTCTGCACCGGGACCGCTCCCATATTAGGATCTGGCACGGAAATACGACCCGGTCGATTCTGCTGCGAGTGTGAACTTGAAGCAACCGAGTGCATTGAATCGGCACGGTTCATAGGCGGAACCGTTGGTCGCCCCGTTTGGTAAGGCGGGTGAGAGGAAGATGGACCGGGCGCGGGCGCAGGTGAAACAGACTCTGGCTCGGCCGTGTACAATGCACCACCACTCGCTCCAGACGGAGCCTCCGCTTCCAAGCTATAAGGAGGCGGAGCATCCCCAAAATCAGCCGTCATGCTGCGAGTCGGTGCACGAACCGGTGGTGCTAGAGAAGGGCCCGCCCCACTTCCACCAGCACTAGCACTCGCACCGGCGCCCACATTTGAGACGAATGAACTTCCAGCCGTCTCCTCTTCACGCTGTTCCTCTTCATAGTGCGGTCGTGTGCCCCAGTACTCGGCCAGTTCTTTTCGCGGGAGGTCTTCGTACAGATGCTTTTCGCCTTTGAGCGCTTCGCTGGCGTAGCCGCATATCCGAAGATACCAATCAGATGGAGTGCCGCTTTGTGTTGCACCTATGCTCGGTAGAATCGCTGTTCCGTCATCGAAGCTATCACAAACCTTTTAGCAATGAAATAATCATAATTTGTGAAACAACCTACCCATCAAGCATTTCAGCATACATCATCCTTGTGCTAAATACGATTAAACCATAAGCACTGAAACCTCTCCATACATTGTCATTACTCACCCATCACGATGCGCGTTGTAAACTTGCTTCCATAAGAAAGCGCCATCGTGCCGAGGAGCAGCAGGAGCGCTAACCCCCATCCTCAACAAATGGCCCTGCACACACGTCAGAATAGCCCCCAGACCGAGTACCTGTTGTACTTACCTCATGACCAGGCCAAATCACACTAACATAATCCTGCTTCTTCGAACCCGCCCTCAGCGACTGGATTGCAGGATGCTGCACGTCTTTCGACCAACGGTTTACACTCTCTTCGTCAACAAGAGTCCCTACGCTCAACGGAGCGAGTGCATCTGCAACCTGGTAGACCGTCTGCCAGCTACTATCCTGCTTCTGCCATGTTGTTGGTACTGAATGATGTTGGATCTCAGTGTTACTCGTGGCGAACTAATAGCACATCAACTAATGTACCTCCAAGAATTATGTACGCTCCATTTGACGCCTCGCTAAGTCTACGAATCAGGTTCAGGATGGTTTGTGGATCTTGACTGGCGCTTTTGAAGCCGACTCCCTATGTACCAAATACTTTAATCAAATCATTTGAATCAAGGCAGTCCCATGTACCTACCCAAAGGGCAATGACCGGTTTGCCATGCTCGCGAACATAAGCTGGACTGTCCAGGACGTGTTTTTGGTTGACCATGAATTCCCAATCGCCAGCTATCCACTGTTCCAATTGATAGGACGGCATCCCGGATAGATCGTACCTAACACAAGGAGAAATACGTCAGGTGCTTACTCTGGCCAGTGAAATCGTACCCACATGACGCTAACAATACGCCCCTCTTGCTCCGCAGACCGAAAGACGTGGTTGATGGTCTCGGATCTCATTCTATAGGGTATGAGTATGTCGTCGTCGTGCCCTTGGTTAATAACCTTACTTCATGACTCCTAGCCCCTTGCCCCCTTGGTACGCTGCAGCAATCTACAGCTGAAGTTGAGATACCTTGAACCAAAGTCATCAGACCACACGTACCTCGTCCCCTCTTCTAGTTAAAAATAAACCGTCGATTTTGTGCTGAGCCAGAATATTCATATGCCGTCTAACGACCGAAGCATTGCGCGAAGAAAAGACTTTTGATTGAGTCTGGGGCACCGCCAAAAGATCCTCGTGTGCGTAGTAAGCAGGATCTGGCACCAACTCGGGGTTGAATCGGCCTTGTTCGTTAGTCCTAAATATAGAATGCGGTGTGGGCTAAAATAAAGAATTCTCCAACGAGAAACGCGTACCAGTGGGCCCATTCGTCGCCTTGAATTGCAGTTAATCGACAGGCGCTCTAATAACAGGGTAACAGCTTACCTTCCACCTGTTTAGATCCATCTCCAGGGCAGGTATACCTGCCACCAAATCAGTACGTTTTTCCTCGGTCACGAAGCAAACTACGCGTTCACCATCCTCGATAGCCCACCAGAAACTTTCCGCGTATAGTGGTCGGGTCAGCCCTGAAAACATATTCATTAATTAAATTTTAATTAAAATCTCTAACATATGACAATGACGTACCGAACCAGTTTGCGTCGAGGATCTGAAGGATTGGCCGAAGACATGAGAGCGTTGTTGTCGTTGCCAACTGCAAAGTTGAGTTTTTGAATCCCAGAAGTGGTTGCCCTGCAACGGTCCTTTTAGTTAGCCAGGCACGGCAGAAAACATGTGCTGTTGCCGGGCGCTCAGTTTTCTGATGTCACTAGCCTCGATGACCTGATCCGGCGGGCGCTAAACCAGCTTGGCATGTTTGGCTTTTCGATGTGGCGGTGTCATCACACAACCTTGATCGACTGCCAAGCATGAAATCCTTTGTAAGTTCACCTAATGTCCACCCTGTGGATTCATAATGTCATCTGGTCCTATGCAACTTATGTCCTCGAGCAGCGAATGGCAGTGTTGTCGCTAACCTGGCTACCTGTTTCCATATTCTTCAGGGGCTTGGTGCCCCGTCTCAGCTTCCCTCTATATGAGACCTTTGAAAGACACTGAGCCTCCCCTAGCATGGGGTTAGTGTAACTCCTAAATCTAGCTTTACTGGTCACTTTGAACTTACCAGGTAAGGGTCACGATATGCCTATTTTAACTACAGATCTGGGTGTTTTTTCAGTCATCTCTTATTTGCCTCATTTGGTCTCCGAACTATGTTTCAAATAGGCCTCGTTGGGATGTTCGCGGGCTCTTCTCATCGATACGTTACTACCGGGTATGAAGCCCGAGATACTACTACCTCGGGGTGATCGGCTAGTTAGGACAATGCGTATAAAACAGACGTTTTTTCCTCAACCTGCGAATGCGATTGCAACATCTACCATACTTCCTCGACAAATCTAACGAGCTCAAACGACATCAGTATTGACTATGCATACTACAAACCAGGCTGCCTCTCATCGTGCTTTGAAAGTACCAGAGCTAGCTCGTACTGTGTGTGCGCTCTTAGAAAAGAAAGACTACGTCAAGCTACTCTATCTATGCCGCGAAGTTTATACAGCTGTAAGGCCGATTGTATGGGAAACGGCCGACCTGTCATCGTTCCGGTCCCTTAGTACGACGACTGAAATTACAAACGAGGCATCCGAACCTGTAAGTGTCTATCAAAACCTTTGGAGATATCTACTGAACCCTCCCCTCTCAGACCAATAAGTCTTCTCCTGAGACCAATCTGACGCGAGAAATAATCCACTCGGCGTTTGTTACAACTCTTTGTGTACGGGGCGATGACACTGACGTTATAACGAATCGGTCCGGTTTTGAGCTACCAAATTTACAACGCTTAATCCTCACGCTTGGGCACGATCTCCGCCGGATAGATTGCGAGAGCTGGCTATTTAATCTTCTAGCTTCGTCGCCTGGTCTATTAGAGCTTAGAATGATCTCAATGGACTCTGGAGACGAAGACGAGCTTGGTGATCGACCTGAATCCTGTCCAGAGGTGCATCGAGATGTGCTTCCCGACTTGCTTGATTGTCTATCTCGTAACTGCCCTCGTCTAGAGCAGCTACGATTATTCCCATCAGACAAAGATGGAATTAACCTTTCAGAATCAGTGTACGACAACATTGCCCGCTTAACACATCTCCGCTCGTTTTCAATCGTCACATCAGGCATCCACGCGGGGCTAATTCATGCACTAGGACAGCTTCCACATCTCGAAAGCCTATTGCTGAGGGCCTCGGGTATCATAGTCTATGACGCGCGTTCAATCACCGTATCCAACGATTCCTTCCTGTGTCTGAAACGGCTTGCATTATATGGTTTCGGGGATTACACCATGACTCGTATATGCGGAGTCTCCGAAATCTTTCGCCGACTCATCACTACCGACATTAGCTTTGATGATAGTGTAGAGGATGAACGTTACGGCATCTATCAACGCTCAGTGATAGCCGTCAAATCGATGGGCGCGAACAGTCCCAACCTCTCAGACCTTACCATATGGACGCAGAGCAGCCATTGTTGGTTAACAGCTTGCCTGACAGTTGTTGATGCGTTCAAGAGCATGCCTCTGACCCGTCTTAGACTCTGCGCCATCAGCTTCGATATTGTAGGCCCCGACTGTGACCGCGAGTACGACTCAGACGACTCAGAGAGCCCGAAGTCTGAAGAAGACGAGATAGCCCTGAGTGACAGCCCACAGGCACAGTGGACTACGTTTCTATCCGCACTACCACACCTGCAGGAGCTTCACCTCAGCCAGCAGACTCTCGATATACTAGAACTCCAACTACTGGCGTCTCTCCTTCCTGAAATTCAGCTACTTGTATTAGGTGGGGTTAGGCTTGATGAAGCCCAGGAGCTGCTTGACGAAGTAAATGCGACCCAGGAGATTATAATTCGTTGCTCATCATGCTTCAAAGGCCGTGTCTCCGCGTTATCAACTATCTCCAGTGCTGCAAGGTTCGTAGTATCAAACCTTAAGGAACTCGTGTACTTATAAACATTTAGATATATGCATGGCTTGTGGCCGAACGTGATATTCAAAGCCCATACTCATAGAGCTCCATACGACGAGCAGACGTTTGTTTTGCTCAACAAAGCCCTCAGGGACATAAGATTGATTATAGAGTAACACAGGGCTGAATAATTTTCAAGCGTTCATAGAAGCATATAAAAATCAATATCATATACAATTCTCTTACGCATGGCTACTTTGAGCACACGGTACATCGACTAGTTCAAATATATAGATATAGGTACTGCAAAGGGAGCTGACAATCGAGCAGCTTGCTGCAATCCTTGCAATCATGTTTGAGTCGCAGCATCCAGTGTGAAAAAATCATATTGATATATTTTACGAGCTTATGAACTGAACTCTCCAATTATAGGCTCGCCTTTCCTCTAGGCTCAAACGGCAATAGCAACGCAATCAGTCCTCCGAGAATGAACAAGGCACCAGAAACGTAGATTGGTACCGAAGTCTATTGACGCAATCCTGGTTATTAGGGCGACATAGGTCAAGGGCAAGTTGCTTACACTGAGGTCTGCATAGAGGGCAATGATTGGGGCCATAATCCCAAAGATGCGGTTAGCTGTTGCTGCGAGGCCATTGCCCGTGCCGCGGTCTTTGGTGGGGAACAACTCTGGGGTCATAGCATATAGTACACCATACATGATCTATGCAATAGGGGTTAAATATCAGGGGATGAGCGATCGCCAAATTACGCTCACATTGCTGGTGAAACTGTATCCGCAATTCCATCCGAGGAGTGCATCTGACGAGCGGGCGGTAGTACTCGCGAAAAGGAAAACGCCAGTCAAGACTAGAAAATGATTTTAGCTTTGTCCGTATCACTTTAAGCTTTCACTCACTGGTGGTGATAGATAGTGTTCCTCGCCGCCCGACATATGGTACCTCTACGGCCCAGCCTCCCAAAAGAGCTCCAGGAACTCCAATTACACTCAAAATGACCTGGTTACGATACGTGATATAGACTGATCCGTCGCCAAAGTCTGCGCCACGTGTTGCAAGGAAGTAGGTGACAAAGGCGTTGTAGAGAGGGAAAGCAAGCCCAATGATAGCTACTCAAGAAATGATATTTAATGGCTTTGGCTAGGCTAAGAGAGTATAGTGCGTACCCCAGATGGTTATAATCAGCGACGTTGAGATCGCGAGTTTCCTGGTCGCAAATAGTGACCGAACATGATCACCAGTAAACTGTTCAAATTTCCTCC